>JAUYWI010053533.1:0-44038 GCA_034780595.1 Parotoplana pacifica
ATCAATAAAAATAAATCTATGGATTTATGTTTTATTGGTCTAAACACGAGACTACTTAATCCTGGTTTTAAAATTGTTGGTGCATAACTATAATTAATCCTGGATTAATGAAACCAGGTTTAAAATATAATCTAGGTTTAATTTAGACTAGATTGGTTCATATGGCTGTAAGAGTTTTCTACTTTTCAGCCAATCAGGGCAATGTTGACTTGGCTGTTTCCAATTGTAGATATTCTGATTACGATTGCTTTCTTAGGTTGCCACAATTTTTTAGTTTTATCGCTGAGTAAATTTATGAGCAATTGTAGATGGTTTTCAGTGTCTGCTATTGTCCCTTCATAATTCCATATCTGTATTCATTTTCCTTTCTGTTTCTTCTTCAAATTGCTCTTTAAGATGATTAAAGTGTGATCACTGGATGGCTACTACGTGGTTTATTTTAGCCATTTCTGGATATTTGATGGACTACGATGCAGTCAACCTCAAATCTTCAAATGCATACACTGCTCTTTCATGTAACTCGTCTTCTCTTACTTTCTAAATATTAAAATTAAGTTTTAGCTTTGCTTTTTCTGAAATAGATATTTTAAAAGAATGAAGTTCTTTAAAAGCGATATCCATTTGAATTTGATTTATATAACAACAAATAATTACCAGCTACTTGAACAATATATGTAAAGTATATTAATTATTTTAAAATAAATATGCCAATAAAAGTTCAAATTCAAATTTCTCTACAGGGCTTATTTGAGCATTTCTGCATCTTTACCGTTATCTGTTAATTCTTTGAGGTCTGAAGATGACAATCTTGGAGGAACCGCTAATACGGTTTCCATGGTTTGCCTAGAAGGCTTCATTAGAAGTATGTCTTTAATAATTTTTTAAGGATTTAATAAGCTGTCAATAAAGTAAAAACATTTTCTATAGTTTTTTTGGGCGCAAGTATAGATATTCTTAACTAATCAGAGAAATAATATAACATATTTTGTACTTGTGTTATATTGACTGTTTAGTTTTTTGGAGTTTACATTCTGCAGTTTGCTAACAGTTTTAATTTTGAAACAGACATAAATTAATCCCATTAAAATTATTTTATAACGTGCTAAGTTTCTACAATTTCAGTTGAAATATACTTATTTAATTGTGAATTATTACCTGCACCTCCTCCTAAAATATAAAGTAAAACAAAGAATAATTATATTTCATTTAAATCTTACGGCATGTCTTAGAAACATATAGAACTAAACTCTAGATTGGTGTCTTTACAAATGTCTTCGTTCTTTCCATTTTCAGACACTTGGTTAGGAGTTCTATGATTTTTGTAAATGCTGAATTGCCATTGCAGATTTCTACACGTCATTTTTCGTCTGATGTAATTATTGCTTCCTAATATTTGAATTTCAAAGAGTGTTCTACTTTTCAGCCAATCAGGACAATGTTGACTTGGTTGTTTCCCATTGTAGATATTCTCATTACGATTGCTTTGTTAGGATGACAAATTTTTTTTAGTTTTATCGCTGAGTAAATTTATGAGCAATGGTTGATGGTTTTCAGTGTCTGCTATTGTCCCTTCATAAGTCCATATCTGCATTGAGTTTCACTAATATTTCTTCTTCAATTTGCTCTTTAAGATGATTAAATTGTGATCACTGGATGGCTACTACGTGGTTTATTTTGGCCATTTCTGGATCTTTGATGGACTACGATGCAGTCAACCTCAAATCTTCAAATGTATACACTGCTCTTTCATGTAACTCGTCTTCTCTTACTTTCTAAATATTAAAATTAAGTTTTAGCTTTCGTTTTTCTGACATAGATATTTTAAAAGAATGAAATTCTTTAAAAGCGATATCCATTTGAATTTGATTTATATAACAACAAATAATTACCAGCCACTGGAACAATATATGTAAAGTATAATAATTACTTTAAAATAAATATGCCAATAAAAGTTCAAATTCAAATTTCTTTTTAAGATGATTAAATTGTGATCACTGGATGTCTACTACAGGGTTTATTTTAGCCATTTCTGCATCTTTACCGTTATCTGTTAATTCTCTGAGCTCTGAAGATGACAATTTTGGAGGATCCGCAAATACAGCTTCCATGGTTTGCCTAGAAGGCTTCATTATAGAAGTATGTCTTTAATAATTGTTTTCTAGTTGTCAATAGAGTAAAACCATTTCCTATAGTTCTTTTGGACGGAAGTATAGATATTCTTAACTAATCAGTGAAATAATATAACATATTTTGTACTTGTGTTATATTTACTATTTTGTAAATGAGATTTGACTGTTTAGTTTTTAGGAGTTTAAATTCTGGAGTTTGTAAACAGTTTTAAATTTGGGAACATTCGAAAGATAATCACATTAAAACGATGTTTTAGCGTAATGAGTTTCTACAATATCTATGAAATAGACTTATTTATTAGTGAATTATTACCTGCAGAGCCTCCTCCTAAAATATGAAGTATAATAAAAGAAAGAGTAAGTATGATTAATTTAAATATTTTGAAAGATATATAACTAAGCACTCGATTGGTGTTTTCTCAATTTTCTTCTTTATTTTTATTTCAGACTCTTTGTTCGAAGTTGTATTAGTTTTGTAAATGCTGGATTGCCATTTGGAATTACTACTTCACATACTACCTCTGATCTAATTATTCCTCTCACAAATTTGACTTTCAGCGATTCAGGGCAATGTTGACTGATTTGTTACCATTGTTTTTTTTATTTCATGAGTTATTGTAGTCCTATTCAAATGTCTGTATGGTCCCTTCATGCTCCTCAAATCGCACTTTTTTGTACTAATTTGTCTAATTTTCCTAATTGAGTGTGTGGAAATGAAACGGTAAAGATTGATAAGGGACAATTTTGAAGTTACAAATAATATTGGAAACAATATTTCTTGAAATAGAATATTAATATACAGGGTGGTCGAAAAGAAACGCAAAATTCTGTGCAAACACATTTAATAACAATTAACAATTAACGCACAGATTTTTGCGTTACTTTACGACCACCCAGTATATATCAAAAGAATTTAAAAGTAATCAAAAGGGCGTTAATATATATTTTGATTTTGATACAATTATTACTGTTCGCATTGTTCCCATAGAATCACTGGTTCCACAACCAGATCTTAACTGAAATTGGTATGTTATCCACTTCTTCGATTTTTCTATCTCTTTGCATAAAAGTTTTGGGCGTTTGAAGTCGTTAATTTATTCTTTATGCTGTAATTGTTGTTATCCGTCTGGATTTAAAAATGTGTCCCTGATCTAAGAATGTTCTTTCTTTCAACGTCTTGTCCATGTGGATGTCCTGAATTCGCCATGAATTATTCCGTGCTTATTTTGCATTTGAATTCATTAAAAGCTTTTGTAGTTTTTCCAGTTATTATTATTGATGGTTTTGCATGGTTAATTGAGAGCAAATTTGCTATTTCTAATATTTGTTGCTTATTTGATTCCATTTGTCTGATAATGTATTGTGTATTCTTGTCAGTTGTTTGTGCGTTTGTGTTTCAAATTGTTCACTAAAACGTTGTTGGTTAAGTTGACGACATCTCCATTGATTTTGCCTACTTTTTTTCGTCTTCAACTTTAAATTTCTCTCTAAGATTACTAAATTGTGATCAGTGTGGATGGCTGCTACAGGACTTATTTTCTCCATTTCTATGACGGACTACAATGTAATCAATTTCATATGGTCAAATGTATCCACTAATCTGTCATTTGACTCGCCGTCTTTGACTTTTTAAATATTGAAAGTGATTTTGGCTTTAGCATTTTCGAAATGTATATTTTAAAATAGCGAACACTTATAAAATGAAATCCGCTAAAAGAGATATTCATTCCAAATTAAATTATTCAAACAACAAATAATTACCAAGTGCTAGAAGAATAACATGTGTAAGGTATAGTAATTACTTTAAATTAATAAGCAATAAAAAATAGCAAAATAATTTTCAATATATATTTCTGTCCTAGATTAGGATGTGTAGTTTATTGGAGTTCAAATTCTGGATTTTGCATATAGTTTTAAATTTTGAGACATTATAAAAGTAATCGGATACAAATTATTTTATAAAGTGATGAGTTTCTGCAGTTTCATTTGAAATAGACTTATTTAATAGTAATTAGTACCTGCGCCTCCTCCTAATATATGAAGTATAAAAAAGAATAAGTATAATTCATTTCAATGCTACGGCACGTCTTAGAAACATATAGAACTAAACTCTTGATTGGTGTCTTTACAAATGTCTACTTCTATTTCAATTTTCAGACACTGTTAGGAGTTCTATGTTTTTTTGTAAATACTGGATTGCCATTGCAGATTTCTACTTGTCATCTTACGTATGATGTAATTATTGATCCTAATAGTTTAATTTCTGAAAGTGTTCGACTTTTCAGGCATTCAGAGTAATGTAGACTGAATTGTATCGCATTGTAGATATTGTCATTACCTTTGTATTCTTTGCATTGACTCATATTTTAGTGTATGAGTTATTGTGGTGCCTTTTAAGTTGTGCATTGTTCGTTCATCCTCCTCAAATGGCACTTTTATTTACTAATTTGTCTAATTTACCTGGTTGAGTTTGTGGAATTGTTTCGGTCAAGATTCATAATAGTAGTGGTGATAAGAGACATTCCTGGCTCACACATATACCGCTTACTTTTGGATTTGATGGACTATCTCCAATTTTAACGTTTGCCGATTGAGATTTGTAGCGGTCTTTCCAATCAATTGCTATTATACTTTCTAGATTTTTTATGAATATTTTCAAAATTCACTTTGTCAAATTCCTTTTCAATATCAATGAAGAATTATTTAAATAAGAATGACAACTTTCACGTAAATTAAAATAGAATAGAACACTGCTTGAAATGGTATATTAATAGATATATCAAAAGAATTTAAAAGTAATCGAAAGAGCTTTAATATTCTTTTTGATATTGATATAATTATCAGTTTTTGCATTTTTCCTAAACAGAAATTGGTATGATTTCCACTCCTTAGATGTTACATTCTCGTTGTTGGAGAGGATGGATGATCGTTTGAGGATGTCGATATTTACTGCCCAGCGGACTACGTCAGCCAAATTAAAATAGAGAGAAAGAATCCACGTCCCTACAATGTACATTATCTGGATCACACTTTTTTCAGCGATTTCAGCAAAGCTTACCCAGGTAGGAAAGTGGGTGACCCAACTTCGCTGCCTGCGGTATGAACCAACCGGCAATATAGAATACAAATTATCTTTCCCCAACGAGTGGTCTGATTTGCCCAAAAATCGTCGTGACAATGTCCTTGGCCATAGAGTTCAGCTCTACTCTGGATCCATTCAAATTGAGAAGAAAATGTTTTTACACCTTCAAGAACTAAAGTCTGTCATGCCAAGTGATTTTCATCTCTTTTACGATTCTCTAAAATACAAGTAGTTTTTGCGAGTGTATGCAAACATGACATTAAGACAAATACAGTACCTGTAGGACGACAAGTGTGTTGCATTATAAGTACATGAGTAAAATATGCGAAAGCATTTTATAATGATAAATGTTCTCTAGTTACATATTATTTTACTCACTTTTATTATATTTTAATCCTATTTTATTGCTCTTAACAATGTAATTACAATGAATTGCTATTAATAAGAACGTTGCATGGACATGATTAAGATATTGGTTTACATTTTATATTCATAAATGTTCATCTAATATTTACATTTATTATATTTTACTCACAATATTACACTTCATTATATTTTAATTCTGTTTTATTTTAACTATGTATTAAAATTAATGAATGTGTTCTTTATTCGATTGGGCTGAACTTAATTATAACAATTAAACCACTTAATGGATAGTAACCTGTAATATGTATTATGACGTAATTTTAATACTTGCACACAAATAGTATGAGCAGAGCGGTGATTTGCTTACACTATATTGGCGATAATTCCCCATAATCAAATATCCGTTCTGCAATTATTGTAGATAGGATGTTTGATCACGGGGTAATTTTGTGATAAGATATCCGTTCTACATTTATTTATTTAATGTGATATTTTTTTCTAGATCAGGTTAATAATATCATAAATAACCCAACCAACTTACTATATAACCATTTAAAAAACAATTTGTTGAAAAACAACAGCGCAATTAAGTTTTTAGCCTCTCCTGAAAAAAAAACTTTTTGCAGATCGGATATTTGATCACGGGGCTGACGATATGGTGATAAAAATGGAAAATATTCATTAATAATGCAAGAGAATATTTTTATTTGAACATTAAAAAAAATCTATACTTAATCAAGATTGTTTATTCAATGTTTTATGTAAGACAGTAGATTGGAAATGATCTAAGCACCCTGCAATAAACATCTAGAGAAAATGAAATGACATGAACCATAGATTGTTTTGAAACAAATTACCTATTTAATAAAAGCTGAGCCATAGATTATTTCACATTTTAAAACCACAAATAATAATATGGATATCTTAAAGCAGTGTTTTAGCCAAGGAAATTCAACTAATAACTGTTGATTGGAATTTTTTGTTGATTTGTGTACCTATCTGAAAAACATTTATCATTACCTCTTAGCATTTATTTTGCATAAAACATTTGTCATCTTTGCCATAATTAATGTTTAATAACTTACTAGATTTAAAAATTCTCTGGATATAAATCTCCACCCAGCAAACTTTATGATTAAATACAGGCAGTTGACTTGTAAAATTTTAGGTCAAGTAGTTTTGAGTGTATTAGAATTTCCACTTAGTAAAATCACAACATAAAAATGTGGATGGCTAGTTGATAAAATGACAGTTTGCACCTATTGGAAATAAACAAAGGTAGGTTCCTAAAACAGGTTTTTAAGTATAGGTTTATCCATAAAAATAAACATGCCTAAACCTGCATACAGTCTTTCATGATTACTATAGAAACAACAGAATAAATAATATCTTTTGATAATAAAAATTATATAACTAGCCCAGAAACATTGAATTTTCATTTTTTTAAAGTTTAGACAACAAAATTACTACAATATTAAGAGAAAATTGTTTTACATCAGATGGAACATTTGATGTCAAATGACATTGTGTGACTGGTTGTGCAAATTAAGACAAAACACCTGACCAGTCAAACTTTTTGGGCTCAAATACCCCATGACAGTAGTTCCCTGTCTGTAGAGATTAAAATTCTCAGATCTATGTGATCTATGTGAAAATTGTATGAAATGTTTATAATTATAGTTTCCATACTCTACAGGCTTGCTGTTTTTTAATAGATGATAAAGGAAAGCATAATTGTTTACAAGACATCCTATACAAAATATCCTCTGGGTTTGGTGTGTTTAGACAGTATCTGACTGAACTAATGATATGTTAATAGACTGGGAACTGAGGGGTGTTTATTCATAAAATCTTGGTACAATGGTCTGAATTGTGTATCAGTACTATCTCTATAGAGTATTTCAGTCAGTTTAGATACCTATCTCTTAAAAATAGACATTAATTATGAATAATCTAAAAAATGTTAAAATCAGAGAAGCTAAAATGTGTAGTTTGGTTACTGAAATAAAAATAATTAGTTTGATCCTAACTTAACATCCAATAATTTTGTGATAATAAATTAATTAGAAACTAATACTAACAGCCAGAGAAATTTTCAAATATACCTTGATATAGGTATAGTTATGATTTCTTAGGTTTGTTTGAATTTCTTTGAAATTTAGATATATCTGGCCAATAGATTAATCATCAAATCATTCTGTAAATGCTTTTTGAATTATTAGAATACCTAAACATCTTATTAAATATTTTATGAACTACAGACCTCTACAACATTACCAAGTAAATAAATTATAATTATTATTTTTATGTTCCTTTATCTAATTTAAATTATAACAATAATCCTCAAATCTAGTTGTTAACTAACTAGATTTGAGGATTTTTGTTTTTGGTTCCACAGTCTCAAAGCAAAATTGGTGTTATGACATATATAATCCAGCTAATTATGTGATTAGGTATACTAGCTGCATTTGTTAAAAAAGTGAAATTTAAGAACTATGCAAGATAAGGTTAAGTCTGATAACTAGGAAAAGTGCAACCTAAGTGTGTCAGTTTAACTGCTGGATGTCAGTGTTTTGGCCCTAAGATTTCATACTTCCTGTGGATGGATTAAGTTGAAATCAGTGTGCAAGTACCTTGGAAAGATTCACCAACAATTTTTTGAAAATGATGTTAATGGAGCTGAGCTAGTGGTAGATGATGTCATCAAGTCCAAAAATTAAAGTTTGTCTATTTGACTTCAAATTTAATGGGTTGGTCAAATAGGACCTAAAACAAATGTCAAAAACATATGGATGATCAATATTTTGGAAAAAACTGATACTTTTAGCCAAACATCAATATTTTTTAACAAAGTCACTTAAATGGCTCTCAATCCAAAAGAAACATCTGATTTTGCTCAAAATTGAGATTTGCTATCAGGAACATATTGGAAACATTAAATTGTGAAATGCTTCACTTTTATATTTTGAGATATGGCCACCAGTCCAGGGCCAGTTTGTAAAATCGATTTCAAATAGCTTATTATGCTTAAACATCAATTGTATTGCTTTTCTGTGAATTTCATTTGTAAAATAGAATTTTCAAAATTTCTCTGTCAACCAGACCTGGTCCAATCATTAGACTTTAAATGAAGCTACAATTTTGTTAAGTTGTCAGATAATATATATATGTGCTAAATTTGAAGGCATTTCACTTAACACAATCCCTGTGATATCAAAGCATTAAGTCTCCCAGAAATTGAACATTGGCAAGAATGATATTCCAATTTTAATCCTTGACACCTTATTTTATCTAATTTTACATACTTTAGTTTTGTGTATGCTAATATTTCCCCCATAAACAGAATCAGACAAGTAATAAGATTTTGCAGATCTTCAGATGTTTGCATTTGTATTTGTATTCTCCAATTGGTGGGGCAAATTATGGTTTCCTTATGTTTTTAGAATTAACTGGGATTAAATAAGATAACTTGGCAAACATAGCTGCACTTTGGGGCATGCACATACTTTCTGATTATGGAAATCCATTTCAAGGCCTACATAATTGACTTGATTATTTGAACAATTCAATATCAAACACCAGCTTACTAACCACAAACAAATGGGCTATTATAAAAATTCGATTCAACTTAAAATTATTGATTTACAGAGTCACATATGACTGTCAAAATTTTTTTTGGGCAACAATAAATTATTGTAAAAATATAGATATCTGTATCTACTATGGCCTAAAATGCATCTACCCTTATTAATTATATTTTGTGACAACTCAGAAAATTTTCAGATTCTTTGTTTTTTTCTATTTGTATTTCCTTTTATAGGTGTGTATTTATGGTGATTTGGTAGAAGAATGTAAATCATTGGGCTATACTTCAAGTTTGATGTGCAGTTCTTGTTCCAAACTCTCATCTTTCAAATTGGATGAACTAGAACCTTCATGCAGGAAATGTTGTCATAAAGATGAATCTAATACAACATCAAATGTAATGTTCATACTCATTATTATAATATTTACTTGAATTTTGTAACCTACATTATTTTTGTTTTTTTCTACACAGAAGGTCCAATTTGCTGAATTAGAAATATGTGGATGAAAACTGGGCCGCTATCCACAAATTAAAGGTAAGGTTTATATTCATGTTTTTGTCAAATTTAAACACATGCTTGAATGCAATTCTTAGTTTTTGTACTAAATATTAAGATTATTGTTAACTGTAATTTAAAATCTTGTTTCATTAGTTTTATTATACAGGGTGCCCAACTATATATTGACATAATTTATTGCATCATACAGACTACACACTCAGAAATACTGCACTCTTTCAGATTGGAAATACACTATCATAATGAGCAACAACATTTAGTCCACTGATATAGAGAAATGAATGATGTCGTTTGGATATGGTATCAGGGGGGGGGGGCAAAGGTGCATACAGCAAATACCACTATTGAATGGTTAATGCATACCACATATGATTTTATCACACCTGCACAATGGCCAGCCAAGATTCCAAATTTGAACGTTCTTGACAATAGTCTTTGAGGAATACTTGTCGCTGGCGCTTCAGACAACCGTTCAAACATTGAAAATGTCAACCAGCTGAAGGCAGTACTTGTTGACTGTTGGAAGCTTGTGCCAATTGGATTCTGCATTTACAAAAATGTATTAAGATTCTGGATAAATGCAAAGTTTTCCTTGCAAGATATATAAGTTAGGGTTAATTTATAACTTCTTGATGAATTAGCTCATTTTTATTGAATCATATATGTATTATTTTTGGTGTAGAAATCATTTGCCACATTGATTGAGCAAGTTTCTTAAAATTATGAAAAATTCCTTAATACATTATTCTGAGTATTGAATTCGATTGTTCAAGAATAAACAAAGAACTGTACTCATCACAATAGTATACATTTTTTAAATATTTTATTGCTAAATCAATTAGTAGATTCACAGATGAGACTTTTTCACCAAATTATATTTTTTATTTCAGCATTTGTGGAAAGTGAGCGGCCAACTGAATTTCCTGGTTTGGAAGTCAAATACAAACGCGGTGCTGATCCAGTCATAAGACTTCTTAGTGATGACAGAAATGTTAAAGAGGAACTTAGCATTGAGAAATGGGACACTGAAACACTTGGTGAATTTCTTAAAGAACGTTTACAGTAGCTAGCTATCTAAAGTTCTATTTTTTCGACATTTAGTCATTGCACAAATTTAGCCCAACACTTTGCTTGTGCTCTAGTTGATTATTGATTAGGTTTATCACGAGTTTTGCAATTATACGGTAAAAATCGGCAATAGTGACAAAAATCAGAAGCACCATAAAATGGCCTATTAATTATACTAAAAAAATTCGGCAATAATGACATATTTTCAAAATGAGGTATTTTAGTGAAAGCATAAAATGTATACTTAATCATGGACATCTATGACTTAATATGTCTAATCGACAAACTTTGCCACATTACAGTGCGCATACCTAAGCTTAGTGTGTTACATATTCTTAAGAGAAGAAACAGAAGCGAGATTACTAACAGGCAGGCAGTTACCTATTGTATGAATGGCAAACTCATAACACTGTCACAATGCTAGTTGTTACATTACTTGTAGTCTAGACAATGTTACTGCTGCTATGGATAATCCATTTTATTCCATAGTAGGTACATTTTCATTGTCTCTTGCTAAGTTCCAATAGGATTAAAGTTTAATGAAGAATTTCATACATACGATGTTTTATACCGGTCACTAGAAGGCGTACACTACAATTTGTCAATGACTCCTACGAAAATAATTTAGAGGGACTTAGTAGCGTGATCTTGCAACAACAAGCAATCAAGATGTCCAAAGAGACAGCCTACCAGATTTCGACAAGTCAAAAATTGACATGAGTTGGATTAGTCGTTTTAGTCTGATGAGTTATCTAATGAAGAAGTCAGTCCACACCTGCCCAACAATTTATTTGAACGTATGCACGTCTGATACGTAACTAAAGACTTTGAGTAATATGTATGTCGATGTCGATGAGAATGTCCAGACTGTTAAGCATTTGACTGATCAGCAAATAATTAATAGCCTTGTTTCCAAGCCTGCTACAAATGACAAATCAGAAGGTGATAAAACAAAGCACTTCTAGGAAAAAAGCTTTTGGTGCTCTTACTATACTTCGGCTGTACTTGCTTGATGACGAAAATGGTTCCTCAGTTGTACAGGATATAGCAAATATTGAAAGGCACATTTCTGAGGAAGCTATGAAATCTTGCCGTCAAGTTAACATCAGAAACAAAGAGCAGTTTTTTGAGAACGAGAGAAAAGGTCCTTTTCAGGACCACTACCTATTGATTGATTGACAGTTAGACTATTTTATGTCGACTTCGGTATTAGTGACATTTTTTTCAGGCACCATAAGATGTCACATTTGCCGGTTTCTACTGTAATTAGTGCATTTATAATTTGGTTATAGGTACCTACTTGGGTTATTTCAACAGAATAACTTGTTACTATTTAAAATAAAATTGCATTAACTCTATTAGTTTATTACTAAATTCTTGGAATTTCGGATGAATACCGATTAAGTTACGGCTACGTTCATAAGGAAAAAAATGAGTGAAAAAATATCGATGGCATTTATAACATGATGACCCAGTTTAGTTTGGCTGTGCAAGAATTATCTCTGAAAGATAGATTGCGCACGACGGTATTCCTTTGTGATCGTTTACTTTAAAAAAAATTGAATCATTTATTAACCTCTTTTACTTATTAAACCCTATTTAGTGATGGGTAGCGTGTCACAAAAAAATAATCTTTAGACAAGGCAGTTCACGATATGTGTGGCCCAAACATGACATGTTTCCGCATTTATGTAGAAATGCTTGGTTACACAACAGTAACATCTTGTCTTGAGAGTTTACAAAAATAACGTCCAGGGCACTCACAGAATCCTAAAACCTGTTTTAAGACTTCCTGAGGATATTCCAAGAATTTATTGATTGTCCTATATAACTTCGTTAATATACGCTCATTGTAATAGTGTTTTTTTTCAATATGCCACGTTATTATACCTGTATTATTCATTTTAAATATGGCTCAACATGAATTCATAATAAGAAAAAATAAGACAAGTATTTCATAAATAGCAATCTTCTGAAAAACGGATTTCCGGAAATTTTATCTCAGTTTTTGGTGTCGATAAACTAATTTTGAACTCTCATCTGTGACAATTTGGCATAAATTGAATAATGTACATACCCCTTTTAGTGTTTTGACTATGCCCGGTTTATACTCCGAGCGTTTTTCCGCTCAGCTGAACGATAAATCTTAAATAAAACGCTGACTTACAATAAAACAGATATTCAGCTGAGCATTTTCCACTCCACTACTCGTCAACCAGTACACTGAGTGGATAAAACCGCCCAGGGCATCTAATCTACTCACCTTATTTAAGTACTTTTCACAATGACCTTTCGACTACCACACCGATCACCAATAGCAGCCCAAGCAACTGTTTACGTTTTAATTATTAATACACCAAAACTCATATACAAGCAGTCACAAATAAAGAATTAAATCTACTCATATGCCACTTAGACTATAATGTTAGAAGAGAAACTGCTTACCTAAATATCTTATTAAAATCATGTTTGATGCATACAATAAATCTTAAAAGATGTCCCAGAAAATTAGTGACCAATTTTCCATCTTTTATAACAAGAGTCATCAAAGGCTTATGATAGCATTTAAAGGTATTATAATGTTTTAATTAAAATTGAAGTGGCCAAAGATCGATTTTTACATATATTGGAAAATGATAAAAGGACTTGGTTGTGGTACTGATAATTAAAAGAAGTAAAGAAACCCAAACTTTGAACTGTAGAAATGAAAAGAAGATTGTGTTGTTATAAAACTATAATTTATCAACTTTTGAATAAAATTTTCATATTATTTAATTTAGTGTAAACTAGAATAGAAACGCGTTTTTGCACAATTTTCTTTTCTACAGTTTAAAATTTTTGTTTCTACCTCTTAATATAAATTGAACTACAGAATAATTTTAAGCCATTTTTATTTTCTTTAAATCGCTAATCTATAATGGAATACCCGCCAAAATTATCACCCCTCATCAGTTTTTTAAAAATATTGAATCCACGAATATAAAAAAGGGGATTATCTACGAAGAATTCTTAACTTGATCTATGAGATATATGTAGAAGCGTTATTTAGTATTAATTAGATGCTCAATTAAAAGTATATAAAGCGGTTTATCTATTTGAAAGTTTATTTTAGTCTAATTGTCTTCCTTTTGAACTGCTTCTCGACAGCTTTTATACGTACACTAATATGCACATTCTATTCACCAATGTACATATGAATACACTCGTATCTATATATTTATGTATACACTAAAGGTGGTAAAGTAGTCAATTGCTTACAGACACTGATAACAAACAATTTGTGAATGACAGTTGCTTCTTAAATATCTTTGTAATATGGAAGCAACCTGATGAAGTCACGTCTGTCGCTTTTGAATCAAATACCCATCTTACAGTTTAGAATGTCATATATTTAAAGAAAAATACATTTTTTATACAAACTTCTGTTTTTATTTAGATGATAAATTGGACTATTTTAGTATATTGAATGATTTTTTTAGGTAATTGTTCTTGTGAATTCTATGGCGATTTTTGGTTAATGCTTTTGATGACATTCTGACCAAAAATCAGTATAGCACAACTAAAATTTATGAAGGTCAATAATGCCTCTACTATCCGATTGACGTTGAAAAACGGGGTCACAAAATTCGATGTTCAATGATAAATGAAATATTTTTCGTCGCCGCCATGCAATTGAAGGGTTTCCTATAATTTGATTTGCACCAAAGCATAAGCTAACCTCCCTTGGAGCATCAAATTTCGTGCGTCTGTGCTCCATGGCACTATTTTTTATACCGGTTAGATGTCCTTAGCACCATGTCAACATTTTGGACCTTTTAGGCGATGTTTTGGTTCACAACATAACGCTAAGAAAATTAAATACAAACAAAAGAAATCCTTCATATTCCAAAAAAATTGACAGGCGAATTCAAAAAGTATCATACGAATTGGTGCTGGATATCATTCTTGACGACAATTGATTTCAACTGTATTTCCCAACTAAGCCCCCGCGCCGTCTGGTACAAATTTGCTACCAAAAGATTTGCTTTAGCTTCTGAAATGTCCGTTTTTGAGATAGGCGACTTAAGGTCCATTTCTATCACTTATGGGTTTGTGGTGGCGTTCACTTTCCCACCAGCAATACGATTTGGCAAATAATAGGTGTGCTGATGGTACCTACGTGTGACAAATAAAATGGCACATCAGATAAAAAGTAGGTACCAATGTTTCCCCTAAACTAGTAGCTACCATGATTTTCATACACAAAAAATGTAGGTACATGGTGGATTATAAGTCCCTACGAATTTGAAATCAGCATATTTTGACTCTAGACACAACCACCCCTTAGGGCCAGTCTAAGTACCTTTGAAAGATTCATTGATTATAAAATTGAAAAAAATCAATAAGACTACTGTGATGACGTCATTAGGTACAAAAATGAAAGCTTGTCCGATTGACTTCAAATTTGGTGAGTAGCTCCACTTAGCAAACATTTTGCACAAATGTATATTTTTATCCTACCAAATAATTATTTATTTTTGGAGGACAAAAAAATATATTGTGGAGGAAAAGCTCGATTTTTTGGGGGCAAACAATCGCTATAATTAATATTTTTCGAAAAAAACATGGATTTGGGTTATTTAGTGCCTAGTGGACGTACAAACCAAATTTGTTAATCAATTGGAAATACTTTAATTGACCTGATGACGTCATTGGCCCTTAGCTCGCCCCCCATATTTTTTTCAATTTATTTTTTGTCAGTGAATCTGTCCAAAGTACCTGGTACCTGTATTTCAACCCAAAAACATCAACCGGAAGTATGAAATACAAAAGTCGAAGGGACCTAGCCCACCCTGTATAAACCTTTTTGGACTAATATTCCTTATGAAATTGTTTCACAACTCTCTAGAAATAAAATACCTACAAGGTGTCCCAAAAGAAAATTACTGTTAGATCAGCATTTTGTTTAGGATAAAATTGGCGGCTGCCTCTTATATGACGATATTGACCAATTTTAACCAGAAGCGTGTATAAAATTGAATCCATTTAAATGTATTTTGGAAATTGTAGATATAAATCTAATACAGTTTATGACACCAATATTTAACTGAAAAAATGTTTGCTGATGGTGCTAGCTGATTGGAGACATATGCTGGCTTTTAAAGTCTCCATTACTGGTTCGGAGAGCTACTGGAAGCTAATTTTACCCGGTTCCAGAAGTTTGGTAACCCATTAAAATTAGTTTCAAAATATTTAGAATCCAAAGACAAAATATTGGGCTGATTAGAGCCATAATTTAGCCACAAGGACCTGCGAAATAGTTCAAGAGTACTTCTCATAACTATTCTGGTCTACTTTGGCCATGACCTAACACTATAAGTAAACATTTTTCGGTAAATATTAGTGTTAGAAGATGTATTAGCTTATCTACAACTTTCAAAAATACATTTAGATGGAACAAATTGTTTCCATTGGTCTATATTAATGTTTATAAGTTTTCTCACGATTCTAGCTAAAATAGACCACTTGAGTTCAAACTAGTACCACCAATAAATATTTTTTCAGATAAATATTGGTGTCCGAAGATGTATTTGTTTTTTATCTACAACTGTCAAAATACATTTATATGGAACAAATTGTTTCTATTTATGTCTGGATTCAATTTTATACTATTTTTGCTCACTTCTTGCTAAAAATTGGCTAAGGGGTCATAAAGTTGACCCGTTGATCTTGAAAATATAATTATCTTGGAGATTAGGCAGGTGCACACTCCTATTATGGGCAATATAGGTACACTTGATTTTAAAGATATTAACATTTACAATATCGTCTCAGGGAATTCTACTATAGATATCCCTGTATCGTCTATTTTGGAAAATATCAATTTTTTGCATATAAAATTTCTTCTTTCAATGTATGATTTTAATTTTATCATGATTATTTTATTATCCAGACCTCCTAAAATGTCAAAATGCAAAAAGTTTGGCAGCTCCCTCCTGGTTACTGTCCGGGCATTTAAAAAAGCGTCACCTCCGGGGGGTTAAAATTATCGGTCGAAATTAACCCATTTTCAGGAATCCTATAATATTTTGGGAAGTTTTGTTTGTTCGCAGGCCATAGGCCTAGATACTAAGTATTTAAAGATATTAAGGTATTTTATTAGAAATAAGAAAAAATATAAAATTTACATTATAATTAAATACATAATATTTACATTATTTTAAAATACAATAACTGAAAGCTATTAATTTAATTGTTGTAAAATACAAACTAGAAATTAAAATAAAATTCAACTCATCTAATAAGGTAACCATTCGCTGATAAAAATACCTGATAAAATTAGCGGTCCAACATTTAATTTTATAATACCTAAAAACTGCAATCATATAATCTTTAAAAGATGGCTATCTTAGTGAATGTCCCTGATTTGTACTTATCAAAATGCCTAGCTATTTTTATTTTATTCTAGGAGCAGTAGGTAACTGTAACTTATTATAATAATGGTAATCAATTTTAAATCATTTTCACATGCCAATATAGATTTGAATAAAATAATTTCTTTGGTAGATTTTATGACAATTTCAACTCTATTCTTTTACTAGATTTTAGAAAATTTTAATAGGTAATGTTTTTCGGTAATATAGATATGTATGTGTAGGCTGCTTGAGACCTTCCAAGATTTTTTAATAGAAAATAAATTATTAATTACAATAACTATAATTTAATTGATGCATTCAGATTAGTATTTAATTGTCAGTGCGAAAAAATCCTTAAATAGAACTACGTTGCGCTGTTAAAATGAATTTGCAAGGATAATATGTATGTATTATATTTAGCATGTATAGGAGCTATTGATAAAAACTATAAATTTGAATTGTAGTTACATGAATTTTTGTGAAGAATTCTTTTTTCTTTATGTAAATAATTTTGTTCAATAAAACGATTTTTCCGGACAAACCTAATGTATACCTAAAATTCTTAGACATAAAATTTAATTTTCTATTGTCAGAATGGAGGGTGGTGATACGACCGTGATTCAGAGCTACTACATATCAGCAACAAAATGGAAACTAAGGATTAGTTTAGGTACTATTAACATGTACACAGTCAAAAGATTTTATGCATTTGAATAGGTGCAGAGAAAACTAAAATGCGTCATAGAAAATATGTTATCACAATTACATCACCACAATTTATTAATGTGTGTGAACTGATGCTCTCTTTTGCTTTTTGATAGCTCGAGTATTGCTATTTGAACTCATCTGTAAATATAAAAAAATATAAACTAAAAAATGCAAGTCATTTATCAAAAGCCACAAAATCCATTACTGTGACTTTGCACATTCCGGTCGCAAAATCACATCGTGAACAGGTCTTACTGCAGATATTACAACCAAATTTAAAAATTCACTTTTTCTTTTATCATTAAATAGACTTTTCTCCCGTTTTATGCTTAGCAGTTTTGTTATCCCTTTTCACAAATCTGTATATTTTATTTTATATAGCATAGCACTTTGGACATGGTGGTTTTTTAATAAAATGTTTTGTTTTCTTAAGCATAGGCATAAAATTTCACTTTTCTCTATAGAAAATGTATGGAATAGTAGCACTTTTCCTTACACTTTATACTTTTTCATACACTTTTAAATAATTAATTTAATTTATTCACATAAATGCAACAAATAAACAATAATTATGATTATGACAGTTTTTAAAAATTAAAAACGATGTTTTTGGCAATTTTAAAAGTTGACGATCCTGGATGTCAATTCATTAGTTGTTTGATTAACATGATTACATTTTGATGGTTTCATTTTATCCGCAATTGCTAGTTTAGAAGATGTCATATTATCGACATATTTAAGCGCTGTCTGCTCATTCTTCCTGTTGAAATGTTTTTTAAGTACTGTTGATGTTCCAGCTTCAGCTAGCACATTTGCTGCAGTTCTCAGCGAGTGTCCTGTGTAGGTACGTGAATGGATTTGGAAGACTCAGATATGTAACCATCTTTACCGTCATCTTGCTTAACATATATACACCCATATGCTGTTTTGTATAGTAAACAGGGCCATCCTTGTGTAAACGAAACCACACTAGCTGTCTTCCGAATGTATCCTGCTTCGTATGATTTTAATAGCATTGTGAGACGAGGAAAGCTCTGTAATTATTCTCCAAAATTTAATTGATATTTACTATTGAGCATTGAATAGACTGACCGTAGTGTACTTGATGCTAATTTCTTATTATTTCTTAGATGATCAAAGAATTGGATGACATTTTCCTCGGTTGGCTCTCGATCATTCAGCTGCACATAATCGCAAAATCTCTGCCATTTTGTATTATACTTTTTACGCTTTTCATTGGATTGATGCTTTTAATTATTTCATCACGACCGCTTCATATTTAACTTCTGGACTAATACACTAATGACAAACTTAAAATATAAAAAATTAATACTTAATAAAAAAAAGCAAAACATAGATTTATGAATATATTGCTTGGTCCATGATGGAATAATGTTTAGAACATAAGAAAAGAATATATAAAATCCTCTCTAAATTAATTCGTTTTTTAAATACTTTGATAAACATGCTACTAAAATTGGATAAATTCTTATTATACTGTCATACCTACCGCTTGAGTCACAAGCCATCCGCCATCATCTTGATGAATCATTGGTAAGAAAGACTTTAGTTTGGTGGCTGATTGACCTCCAGTTGATGCAATAGACTTATTATTCACTGATGTATCAAATCCTTGAACAGGTTGACTAAATACCCATTCATATGTTCTAGTGGCTGACTGTTCTTGATTCTTTGCTTCAAGTTGTAACCTTTGCAAAGCTTTAGCTAAAAAAGTAACCAAACAATACAATTTTATATTATATTTTATCAATAGTAATAGCTCAAAAGTTTAGTAACAGCTCTAAATTTTGCTTTAAATGAAACACTTATAACAAATGTTTAGAAAATCCTAGAAATACTGTATTTTATTTTTAGTACTACTATGAATACAACAAATGTAGAAATCATCATAAATTCATAAAAATTAAGTAAATTTGAACTTATTTTCGAATATGTTATTTCTTTTAAATTATTTTAAGCAGAAAACGCTACAATTTTTGTATCTCTAGAAATGCGTAGGTGCAAGCTATCCTTACTTACATTTCAAGACATTTCATTGCATACAACTAGAATTAAATAAGTCATCACTCTTAATAAAAAAAGGATGTGTGAAAAATCACTTCGTCCATACTTCTGGGAATCCTTACTTCTAAAATATTCCATTCTCCCTGATTGTGGTAAAATAGGCTGTGTTTTCGTAGTAACCCTAACAGAAACTTGTGCAGGACGCTCGGACTCGAATTTTCTTATTAATTGTAGTCTTGCTTTAGGATCTACAACAAATAGATGGTAGGTTCAGTATTTTTCAATTTCAAGGTCAGGTTCTAATAACATGAAAATCATTTATTTGTGATTTCATTTAGTTAGGTATTTGAAACAATAGTATTTAATTTTTTTTGACACGGTTACTCTTATAAACTACTCAGACGTAACGCAAACACCTGTCGGTATCCAGTCCAAGGATAGAACAGGAATTTATAGGCATTATGCTAGAATGTGCTGCACAAAAGATTGTTTAAAATTCAAATAATTTTCACAATAAAAAAAAGTTTGAACTCAGTTTCAGCACCGCAACATTACGTATTCCTAAATATTATGCAATTACCCATTTGACTAAGTTTCTTCTTCCTCTCCGAATTGTATTTGAGTTTCTTTGCTCTTTGAAGCATAGCAGTAGCAACGCTATCATTTTGAAATCCCCTAAAGATATAAATGAAAAATGTAAGATAAACCTAAACAATAAAACTGTAGTATGAGAGAGGCATTAATAATAATTACTATAATATTTAGTATGTAGTACCTAAAATATATTACAGCTATTTTATAAAAGTCCGACAAATTTATTATGAAATTCTACCAACAAATTTATGTACTATTGAAATAAATCATATTACATATTATAAAATATAAGAATCTTGGTATAGATATAAGGAATAACAATTATGATACCTATTACGAATGATATGACGGCTGCTATATTGTTTACAAAAGAATGTAGAGAAACGATTACAAAAATACATCGATAGTAACATAATAGAAAAATCTATTACTGAAATACTTCAGATAAAATACAAGGAGACATAATCATACAAATAATGGTACTTACCAATCATTCATAATAGCATCCTTTTTCTTCGACATTTTATCAGAAATTATTGACGGTGGAATTTGATTGGAAAGTGAACTACGACGATAAGAGTCCATGTCAAATATCGTTTCTGTACGAGCTTTAGATGAAGCAGACGATGGAGGACGCTTAACAACTTCTTGTTCGGCAATTCGTATTGGTTTCTCTGTGACCCAGGCAGTAGGTCGAGGATTTGATTGCTCATAACAATTAGTATTGAATATAGAGACAGAATGATTAATCGGAGGTTTTTGGTGTTTCTGTGGTGGTGGACGAAAGACTGGTTTGGGAGTAGGAGGAAGACAAATATCGTTCCAAAGTTTATCAACATTGTCTTCATTAAATTCGGAGAGATCAATAGGCAACATATCATCCTCAGCATCAACATCTGATAAGGAATCGTTTCTTTCTTCGTTCAATCGAACTTGTTCTAACGCTTTTCGAATCCAGTTACGAACGTGATAGCCCCGCCAAACGGCCTAAAAGCAATAAATGCGTAACTGTAAAATTAAAGTGAATTTAACTTATAAAACTATTAGGAAAACTTTACCTGAATTCTAACAGCAGAACGACAGAATAATTCATCAATTTCTTCAATCATTGCTTTTCTTACTCGATAGCCTTTGTAAAATGCTGCTATCTTAGTTGCTGCAGCGTCTTCGGAGAGTTGCATTAAATTAACACTAGAACAATTAAAAGAATGTAGACGTATTTAGGATGTCATTTTAGTATTTCACATTTAAAATGTTAAAAATAAAATTAACATTCAATGAATTTATCATCATTAAGAAAATAACTATCCACACACCTATTTGTCTATTTTTACTATCTAAGCTTTACAAATAAAAAAGTAAAATGTAATCGAAGCTGTAGAATCCAAATTATGTATCTTTGGCATACATAGTGAGACATAAGAATTTAATCCAATACAAGGTACTCACGTTCTATTGTTACATGGTTCTGACGTTTCTGGATCGGTTTTAGCAGTATCGCTAGAAGTTCCGTCTAATTTCTTTCTTTTTTTCCCTTGCAACTGTGAAACATCACCTGTTGTTTGAAATTGTTTATGATTTCTTAATAAACTTTCTAGATCATCATAATGACGTTTGTAAACTTGTGGCAAATTTGCACTGTCCGACAATTTAATTTTATCATTAAATTTTTTCACAAACCTAGTCCACGAAACACCGAATTTAACACAGATATCCAAAAATGCATCATCATTAAAAATCGTTTTTGTCGGAAAACGATCATTTATTGGTTTGTCATTTAGATATACCAAATTAGACAAACTGCCTTCAATAGTGGACTCTGCTGATTGTGAAGCTAGGCATGGCGTTCCAATTAAAGACAGTTTTTCCAAAAATGGATATTGTTTCAACTGTTCCATAAGGGCAAATAAATCAGCAAGAGGATTGTTTGATAGGTCAAGACTGGCAAGTAATGGAAATACAAATGGTTTAAATTCAATTAAATTATTCGCAGATAGATTCAATTCTCTTAGGTTTGGTAGCCAAAAGTCGTCGCTGGTATTCAAAGGTTCCAAAGAAGCAATGTTATTTTGACTGATTATCAAATGTTGAAGCATTGGCGTATTAATTAGAGACGGTAACTTAGTCAGACTATTACCAGACAGATTTAACCAACACAGACTGTCAAGGTGTTGAATCTCAAGAAATTCAGAAATATTGTTCATAGCAAGATCAATGAAATGTAGTCGAGAGCAAAGAGCAAGGCCTGGAGTAGCAAATATTTGATTATGACTGGCATCCAACATTTGCAATGCAGACGCACACCCATGTAGAGAATCAGCAGACAATTTAGAAATGTTGTTATAAGAAATGACTAAACTACGTAAAACTGTACAGGACTCAATTCCATGAAGAGTAGTCAGTTGATTGTGGGACAAATCTAGATGAATAAGGCTGGAGTTTTTGGTACTACCACCAGCTAAATTTATAAATTCAATTTGATTTTCCTAAAATGTAAAATATTATAATATGTAGGATAATACAAAGTTATAAATAATTTTGGTTAGCACAAGTATATTGAGGTACTCGTATTCTTTTGAATAATGAACTAAAATACTCGCAAATTTAAAGTAATCATTATGAAGTAATGATTTTTGTGTGATTTGATCTAAGGCAAGGGTTTGTTTTATAGTTGTAAGGAACAAGTTTTCTTTTTATTGTATATACATATACCTAGATGACATTGTATAAAATATCTGATAATACAAATCGATGCAGAGTCGAAATTAATTTTAGATTTTATGACAATAAATTGAATAATTTAAATTTGAGAATTACAAACCCTAAAAATATATCATTAATTAACGGTTATTCCTGGGTTTCACAACAAACCTATTTTTAATGTTTTTGAGTTGGATGATCTCTGTGATTGTTTTTTTAACCTATGTAAAACATTTTGTCCTTAGTTCAATTTTGGAGTACTGAAACCATTCTAAATATAACATCAACATAGAAATATATATCGATCTACTAAATACATATACCAAACAAATTGGCGTACTTTTTTGTAGAAATATTGTTACATATTTGTTTTGAACACTTACTTTAACATTCAAATACTTTAACTGTAAACATTTTTCCAATCCTTCAAGTACTTTCAAATGACATCTATTTATATTAATAACCTCCAAACAAGGGCATAAGTCACCCAGACAATTAACCGAAAATTTATCAGGTATGTCCAGTAACGTAAGTGTATTCAAAGTATTCAGTGACTCCTTGATCTGAGAATATTTATAAATCAATTCAGATGACAATGGCTGCAGCTTCTTGATGGCCGAACTTTTAGGTCGTCGTTGTTTTACCTGACGTGGAATCTGATTCGACACCGGTAATAATTGATTTTCGGTATTTCTTTTCCACGACGTCCATAAATCTCTAAGATGCGGGTTATTTGGTTGGATAACTGATTTAGATTCCTTAATGGTATTTTCAAAAATAGCTAATGTCGAATCAGGTGCATTGCTTTCATTCTGTGTTTGGTGATCGGGATTCTCAGTAATACTTTCGGTGTTCGTGTTTATTTGATTGATATTCTCAGAAATAGTTGCTGTTGATTCAGGTATTTTCTGATTAGTAGTATTCTCAGTAGCACATTCGGCTTTTGGATTTATTAATAATTCATTGCCGTTCATCACCGAATTATTTTCCGGTGTTATTCTATTTTCCAATTCTAATTCTATGTCATAAGACACTTTTTTAAATTCTTCTTCAATAATGATTGCAGAATTATTTTCACCGAAATTAATTGATTTCGTTTCTATCACTGAAAAACCGTCGTCAGGTTGATCGCCGAATTCATTGCATAGCTTTGTTGCTATTGAATTATTTTCCTCTAATTCTGCCTCATTAGAATTTTGCTCACTGCTAAAAACATTTGTTGACTTTAAAATTACAGTATCACGATTTAGTTCTAAATTTTCAGATGATTTATTTGAATTGGATATTTCCATGCTATTTTTAAAAACTGGGTCTTTGTCTTCGATGGTCAAAATATTATTTTCTTTCTCATTTACAATAGATTCCTTCTGTATTGGAGTTACATATGCTGTCTTTTTATACATAGATTTATTAGGCGAACTATTTGAAATAGTGTCAGATTTGGGGGGCATACTAATTACATCAGAATGAGATTCATCACCATTATTAGTATGGAGTTTTGACGTGTCATTTGCGTTGTTACTCAAGACTACTTCTTTAAATGATTCATTAATAGCATTAATTTCCAAACCACTAATCTCTGTAGATATGGGTTCAGTTACTTTACACATTGGTACAATCGATTCAGATAATAAAGATCCTTCTAATTCAACTGCAGCATCCATTTTTAAGCTATTAACTTCTTTAGACTCTGATGAAGATATAACTATTTTGTCGTCAATATCATCATTATTTACTGGTACTTCTGTCATTGTAGATTCATGTAATTCCTCAATCTTGAGCTGTCCTGCATTATTATGAATAGCTTTCTTTTCGGGGGATTTTTTTATATTTTTAACATTTCGTTTCTTTTTTACTTCACTTTCTGATTTTTTCCTGGTGCCTGACATTGGCCTTGATGTCTGAGGAAAGGAGTCCAATTCAGCAGCTAAACTTTGACGAGTAGATGTCCGACTGGCTTCTAGTTCTCGTTGATGGCGGACTTTGGCCAATTCTTTGGCTTTTTGCTTTTGAGCCAATTTTTCTTGTTTGACAATTTGTTCTTTTCGATATTTGAAACGCGCTTTTTCACGAAGAGCAGCTATATCATCACCAATGCGTATTCGAATCCTAAAATAATATTTAGTATTATTATTTTACACACTTAATCCTTTGTGATAACAAGGGGAGGATTAATACCCCCTGAAGAAAACGCTTTAACCGATTGAAATGAAATTTGGTACCAGTGTGTTAAATTTTATTTCGGAATCTTTTATGTAAAAGTTTTTAACCTCTGACGGCCCACTGAAAAATCGAAGTTGGAGCAAAATGTACTTTTTATTTAAAACAATCGATTCTGAAATTAAATATTGAAGAAATTTATTTAGTAGATTGATTACAAACACTTCATTGTACCATATATATTCCGGGTTTTGAAAATATTGATAAGGTGCAACAATAAACAATTTTTTATAATATTTTATTTTTCCATTGAAAAAGTATAAATTGATTTTTTCAAACCCTAAAGAAATGTGCTAAACATCTCTAAAAAAAATCATCCCAAAAAGTTATGACATTTTTGTGCCCAAATTTGGCCATTTCTGAAAATCCAATATATTTAGATAAGAAAGATTGGAATATCTTGAAATTTGGCATATAGCATACTTCTTATCTGATATTTTATTAGTGTGCCAAGTAAAAATATCCTAACTTTAACCAAAGTCTGAAATTGAGGTCCACTGTGTTTGGGCCTGGCCCGAACAACGCATTAAAAGTGGGAATTTTAAAAATTATATTTTAGTGACTAAATTCAATCTAAAAGCACTAAAAGTGATTTAAAAAGTCATTATCTGTTAAAATAAATCATTTTTAGAAAATAATTTTGTAGACCTGCCCTAAACTACTGGCTCTCATATCTAAGGAACTTTGAAAATGAGATATCTCAAAATTTAATACATTGGTTTAGACAAATTATAAATCTCAGCTTCCAGCAAAATGGTATGCTTCATTTGTATTTTAGAGCCAATGAAGTAATTTTATCCCAAAATATTGTTTTTTGGTCAAATAAATTGACAATGAATATTGTTTTCAATTTTTATCTGGATTTGTATTACTAAATTTGAAGTCAATCGGACAAATTTCAATTTTTTTATCCTGGTGATCTCTCGGCTCCTATTGATTTTTTTCCAATTTGTCAATGAATCTTTCCGAGGAACCTGTACCAAATGTCATCCCAATCGTATCATGGGATGTATGAAATCCTCCCCCTCCCCCCTGTGACCAAGAGACATATTTTTATGTGTTACAACAGGGTGGGCCAGAAGTTAAGGAACAATTCTTATTCTTAAACCCAATCATTAAATCCGTCAAATCACATCGCTTTAATTAAACATTTTCAGAGCCTCTATTCATAATGTGTATTTAAAAAATTGAAATTTGAAACTATTTCAAAATCCAGAATTGCCTCCTAACTTTTGGCCCACCTTGAATGTTTTTTTGAAATGATAACAAAATATTACTTTACATTACAATAGACTGTGGGCAGTCTTCTCTGACCACTTCTATGATTGAGAGCAAACAATTTGATATTTACACAAGAACTCTTTTTTAACCTCTCTAATATATCTAAAAAATTATAGTTTCAGTTTATTAAAATGTACATTTTGCATGCTGAAGGAAGATCTTTGCATTTTTAAATACTCCTACACCGTGAAAAAAGAATCCGAATTTTAGACGCTGGGATTTAAACCAAGTTTGAACTTCAAGAAGATCTAGTATGACACATTTCTAACCAAATTATTTTCATGTTTAATGGTTGTAAAATGTAATTTCTACTAGTTTATTATATCAATTTAATTTTCCGATGTCACACAAATAATTTTCTATAATTTTTAGATATTAAAATAAATAAATTGGAAAATAGATATAATAAGTAATCAATGGGACAAAATCAATATAGGACCCTGATGATATCTGTCAATCAATTAGAAGTATGGTTCACTGAAAGAAACTCCCCTCCGCCTCCCAAAGTATTAATATTTACATAGATCCTCTAAAGTATTTTTGTATTGTAATGGCAGCATTAGTTTTTGTTTCTAATTCCCTCCTTTCAATTTCCTTTTTAAGTTTAGCGAATTCTTTTCGTTCTTCTTCCAACTCAAGAGTATATCGTTCCATTCGAACCTTAAAGAAAAAGAAAATCATGTAATATTCCACTACCTTTTTAGACTGTATTTTATGTAAAAGAAAGAAATGAAGGCATATAACCTAGAAAACTCTTATAATATATTTTATAAAGAATTTTAGCCCACTTTTCAGAATTCAATTTATAAAAAATTATTAAAGTACACAACAAAGCAAGACAAAATCGGGATCCAGTTTGACACTAATTTTAAGTTATTGTGGGCTCTGCTCCTACATCCCACTTAAAAATGTACAGTAGATTACGGCATAAATGGAAAAATAATTTAAAAACTGAACTTCGTGACTTTGTTTGTCGACTATGTGCGTCTCATAGAAGCTGTTATCCTACATCATGTTTTATAATTCTTGTTCTCTAATGTCCCTAAGCACCCAAACCAAGATTGTATACTGTTGCCGATACAGGCTCCGCCACTATACCCCCGTAAAATTTGGTTGACCCTAGTCACCCAGGTACAAGATCCGACTTTTTCATTGTCTTGGACCAGCCAAACAAATTCTATACACATTCATTTTGGTATCGTTGGTAGCAAATTTTATGCACTATTTAGGGATGTGCAAGTCATGCCAAATTGCGGATTCGTTTGGGCAATATTCGAACAAATTCAATTGAAGTTGAAACATTAAACGCTTCATAGATATTGTACTGCACCTATTTTCAACATTCTTCTTTTATTAGAGGCGCCGTATTCAAATTTGTTGAGGTAGCCGCAGCGCGAATCCTTTAGAATGATCGAAAGTGGTGTCTTTTCTGCGGTTTTATGTCCAAATGTTACCGAAAAAATCTGCTGGTTTTCCTGGAATTGTACAAAATGTGGGTTGCTTCGCCAAATGAAAATTATAATTCTGCACACTTTGAAGTGTTTTTATAATTAGTACCTAAATGTAGGTTTCTCGGTGTTACAGTCTTTGAGTTAATCCCCACTTATCAAATGTTTGCGAGATAGAAGAATAAAAAAAGATACACCAACGGAAAAATAATATTCTCTTAGATTAGATCATAAATGGTCAAATGAATAATAACTATTTGCATACATTTTTAATTTCGGTAACTATCATATCGTGTTTGGTGAAAATATTTGTTTTAGATAAGAATTAGGTACCTTTCGCAATAGAATATTGTATTAAGAGATGTGTAAAATTATGCTATTTCAAAATTAGTTAGTTACATATTAATTCCAAAGAAATATTATCAGTGATATTATCTGAAAGCTAACATCGAGAAATGAAAAAGCACAAAATTTGAACAATTTTCATTTTTGAATGCCTGTAAAAAATAACTACTAACCTGATGAGTTTCCAATTCTACAGCATGTTGACTAGCTAACAATCTTTCTTCTTCGTCACTTTTGTCTTTGTATTTCTACCAAATGAAAGGTTATATTTTTATAAAATATTTAACAATTTTAGAAACATATGTTTTTGCCTATATAAATTTACCTTTTGCTTCTCCTTTGCTTCCTCAATTTCCTTTTCTATTTTTGCCTGTCTTCCATTTGCTTCTGAATTTGATATACCCATTTCATTCATAAAGGTAGTGTATTCATTCCATCTCTAAAATTGTTAAATACTTTATGAAAAGTCACCTCAAATAAAAAGTAACAATTTTAGAATGCCAGAATTCAATTTTATGTCAATTTTTATATAAAAAGCTGATGATTAGACTGTAATCAGATCGCTGTTTTTAGATCCGTTGTTCAACAGGTCATTGGTGGTCTCGCAATGATAGTTCTTCATTGATCCATATTCCGTGCCCATTAATTTAGTTGGTCCATTCTCAGCCCTGTGATATTTCGAATCTAATGTGTCTTAGGTTTTCCTCTGCTAACTCGACCACTGATTTGTCCTTGCATAATTGATTTCTCAAGATTGTCATATGATCTTCGTCACATAGTCCAAGTAGATCTCAACAATGAGTCACACATTATTTAATACACAACAATCGATTTTAAAAAAAATCGTGTGATCAGAATCTCTGAATCTATTGAACTTATAGTCTGGAAAGTTTGCAAGTCGGGGATGTACCGGTATATATAGGTACGCCACTACCTGTTACAAGCAATTACACTTAATAGTAAGGAACATACAAATTATGAAAACCATAGAAGTAACCAAAATAGAAATTTTGACTATTTTTGACAAAATATCAAATTTGAAAGGTTTGGGCCACAAAGAGTCATAAACTATCTCGTTCAAATGTAATACTTTTAACTAAAATTTTCAAAATCGCTAAAACATTTCGGAATGTTTTTTTTGTAAATTTTTTTATTGAAATCTGATTGACTGTCAGTAAATAACCGTATGTAAAAATGGATACATTTTTTTCTTTAAAAAATATGTTAACTGATAAAATGTAATGTATTTTGTACAATTTAGTGATAAAATGATTCATTCATTGCTAAAAGAGTAAACAAAATCAATATTTTAATAAGAAAATATCTGTTTTTAGTGAAAACAATGTAAAGACTGGTAACAAGATCTTAGAAAGATCCATTAAAAATGATATTGCAGAACATACGTCCCTAATACATTCTATAAGTATGCCAAATTTGAGCCATAATGGACATTTAATCATATCAAAATATTTTAGTTTTTTAAAAAGAAAAATAATATCCAAAATTGTGGACGAACCTGATCTTAGGAGCTAACACCAAATTGCCCCCTGACTTACCACACACTTAGTATATTGTATCAAATTACCTCTTCATTTATTCTTTCAATTTCTTTATCAGTTTCAATCCATGCATTAATAATGTTTACTTCTGTAGGATCTTCAATCATGTCTAGAAAAGTTAATAGTCGTATTCTTAGTTTATTATAAAAAGCATAATAAATAAATAAATAAAATAGATGTATGTTTAAATTGACAATTGTCAAACACACGAATTTCTTTTTGTAATTCAAAAACATATTAGACTAACTATTTAATTAAATAATATAGATACCCAAAGTTTGTTTACATAATTCACTATGACAACGACGAGAACAGAAAACAAATAAAATTATTCGTTTTAAAATAAAACAGACAACTTCAGTGTTTATTTCTGATTTTATTGTGCTTTTATGAGTAAAAAGTATAGCATGCCCAAGTTAAAATATCCACAGTTGGATTACAGTCAATACTTTGAGTACTATAAGGCACTTCAAGAGGATGACATCAACAAATGCATTTCAATTGCAGCCGAATATGAAAGATCTGCAAATTCCAGTTCACCAGAGCCTTCGTTGTTTTTTCAAGCATATTTTTCATACAACATTTTGCCAAAAGATAAAGAACTGCTGAAATCTACAAAATCGTATACTAATTGCAAAAGAAAATGTTTCAAAGTATCAAACGACTCGAATTTGATTTATCCTCTAACTATAGCTGCGGTGTATGGCTCCAGTCAAACTGTAAAATGGTTGCTACAGAATGGTTCTTCTATCCTTGATTGTCATGAAGGATCTTATGGAAACATAATACATTGCATCGCACGATTCAATCAGTTTGATGCAACCGATAGTGATGGCTTAACTATTCTAAAAATTCTACTAGATGTATCAAAGCTTGATAACGATTGTTTGACAAAGTTATTAGTAGAAGAAGATAAACTGACAAGCCTACGACCAGTTGAAATGGCAATGAAATTTGGAGCTTATAGATTAACAACGTATTTATTAGACCTATGTTCTATTCACACAATTAAAGAAGTACGCATTGGATTAATGCGCTGTATAACTTATGACTTTTCAATTTATACTTATTTGAATAACATAAAGGAAAGGACTCGTGTAGACAAATCGCCATTTGAATTCATTCGATACATTCCTGATCGATTTGTTCCAGCTTTAAAAAAATCAAAGTTATTGGAGCATCCATTTGTATCCAACTATTTTAAAACCTACAAGCCAAATATTCTCTTCTACATTTGTATGCTATTATGGCTTGCATTACGTTTGATATCATGTCCTTTTGGTTTTTTTAAAGGCTCATCCGTTCTCTATGACAGAATGAGCATATGGGACTATTATCTAGACTATTGTTCGAATCAAACTGGATGCAATTTGTCAAACGCCACCAACCCTAATATAACTTTAAAAGGATTAATTGATGCTTGGAAAGTAAGATATGGAAACGAATATACAAATGGTTACTGGTCGTTTATACCTATATTCTTTCGGATAAATGGACTAATAAAGTTCCTATATTTCCATGTGCGTCAAAAACACTGCATCAACAGACTGTTACCAAATTCTTATACCAAAGAAAAATTATTTGCACAACCATTATTTTATCCATCTATGCGTTGCATTAGTGATGTTTTATGTATTGTATTTTACATTTGTCTTCTTATAAATCTGGAATCGGGATTGAAGTTAAAAATGCTAAAACCTTTATTAACTGTATGGATAGCAATGGCCAATATTTCTAACCTTTATTTCTTTGAAATGTTGTTACCTTACAGTATTGCGAAATATGGAATCCTGCTTCGTTGTACACTAACATCTTTTATGAGCGTCGGAATCATTTTCTTTTATTTTTTGGTGATTTTTCAAGATCTATTTTATTCAGCACTTAAAGAATATAAAGTAGAAATAGGTTCAGACTCATGGTTTTATGTTACAATAAAAGTTGCACTGAATATAGTGCCATTTAATGAATTTTCTTCAAATGTTCAAGTAGTTCATATACTTTTTGTGCTGATTATCAATATTTGCCTTCTGAACACCATGATAGCAGTAATGACAGAGAGCATGGCGGATATTAGTCCAAATTTGAAGTTGTTGTATCAACTTCAACGGATTGACATAATGATAGAATGCGAAAATACTGTTGACTACGTATATTCTAAATTAAGAAAATTAATTACCAAGAAAAGTGAATCAAAGAAATGGAAAATTCAAGTAATGGACACAGTTATACACACCTAACTTTTAGTATTTTCATTTTATATTGAAACCAGATTACATTTTTAAACAAAAAAACCAATCAACTGTTTCCAAACTCAGATTTCAATAACGGTTCATGATGTTCAATTTATAAACTATAACAAAATAATTTTGCACTTTGGCAGTAAAATGTTTCATTATTCATTAAAAAAATATATTTGAAAACCAGATTGTTTTTAAATAAAATAGCTCCATATATTAATTATTGCCTTGCATTGAAAATATTATTTACTGACAATGTCATAAACCTGTATATAAAGTCTATAACTAATACTAAATGCACAAAATACGGATATTGGAATTTTATATACACTAGAACATTAATTACCATCGCTATCTTCGTTATTCTTAAAAATAGCCATTTGTGAAGTATCAGGGTTTGTAATATCTGTATCATTGTTGTTTGCTTCATTTTCAGCAGTATTTCTAGATTGGGTTCTTGATGTAACTACAATAGACAATTAAAGAAAATCTATATTCATGTAAATATATAATAAACAAACTTTTAATTATCTATAAGTAAAATATAAAACTTTAATTATTCATATGTAATATGACACTTTTATCAGCAGGTTTCTTCTTATTAATATTTCCAGAATCTATCAGGACTGGCCACTTATGTTTCTTATCATTTAAGTTCTGCTTCAATATCAATCACTGTTAACAAATTCCCTAGCTTTTCATAAAAATATGAACACAATTTATTACCTACGCTTATTTATGTGTGTTTATTTATTTATTATCTCATACAAAACAATAAAAAGGTCCATAAAGAAATCACTTTTTTGTAGTTTGTAAGATCATTTTATAAGAGTCCAATTTCTGTTAGCATCGGTGACAAGGGAGTTGAGGTTATGTAGATGTTCATTCACTTTGACGGTGGATGTTTTATTTCTTCTGTTATACACTGTTCTTTGTAGGACTGAGTAGACTAAGTGGAAGAAATCGGCTTAGTCCTAAGATGAAAATTTTTCAAGAAACAGCTGAAAACTCAATAGACCAGTGGTTAGAGCGTTGGACAAGCAATCCCAAGGTCGTCAGTTCAAATCCCCTTTGTGACGATTAGTTTATTGAATTGGTTCAATTACGAAAAATCAGCGTTTACATTATAGACCGTCTATCTTGCAAACTGAGAATCTGCTTGATGGAGGCTAAACTAAATGATGGTAAGAACAACTACATAGTAGTTGTCCTTGATTATGTTTCCCAAATTTGCTTAAAAGGACCTTTGAGTTGATTAGCCCTTTTCGGAGGAAGGCAGTATATATGAAATAATCAAAGATAACTAGTGCTAATAGAAAGAAAAGAACTAGCAAGCAGCGAAAGTAATGCTGAATAAACTTAACATGGAGGCCAAAAAATGTGGATTAAAAATCAACCAGACAAATACAAAGCTAAAGCACAACTATAAAGTGAATGAAAGGCAGGTAAAGTTGGATGGAAAGTCATTGAAAAAGTTAATGACTACATATACCTTGATCAGCGAATCAGCCTGCAAGAATCAAATCAAGCTATTGAAATTCAAAGAAGCATTCAATTGGGATGGGCGGCCTTTAGTAAAACTGAACAGCATCTTTAGGAGTACTCTACCAGCAAAGAAAAAGTATTCAACCAATGTGTGCTGCTGCCAACAATGACCTATGCCTCGGAAACTCAGACTATAACAAAGAAAATGGAAGGAAAACTACGTATAGCAATGGAACGGGGTTTTCCGTAAGGATAAAGTTCGAAACACAACTTTTAAAGAAATTACAAAAGTTGAAGACATCATAGGATGTAAACAAATAAATGACACTGGGAAGGACACATTGGCCAAATAAAAGACAACAGATGGACAGAGAGACTAACTTTCTGGTCACCGATGGAAGAGAGAACGAGAGGACTACCGGTGCTAAGGTGGATCGAAGTTTGTCGGAAAAGTCAACTGAAGAAGGAGAGCCTGAACTGGAGCAGGCCTTCGCCCTGCAGTGGGCTGACACAGGCTGATACGATACAACATTCTGGCAGGACTAACATATACCAATTACAAATTTAAAAAATTAATGCCCTTAGAATAGATACCTAACTCACAAAAATAGTAAAGAATTAATTAGCATAGATTGTTCTAAAATGCAAAACGGTTTCTATATTACCTTCTGATCTTGAAGCAGTTCGTGATGCCATAACACTTCGACGTTGCAATATTTGTTCAAATTCGGGATCTACTTTATCTAAATCTTCTTTCATATCTTGAACATACTACAATTTAAAAAGGAGAAAATCTAAATATAGAAATAATAATCGTATTCCTTTGGAAAGAAGATGGGTAGTGCACTTATTAGACCCAGTTGGTCCCAAAGTGCTATTAGATTTTGCCCACTAGTACCTAAGAATCAAAACCACACATTCGTTTTTAAACAATAAAAAAGTTAAATATTAGTGTTTTTCTTCTATAAGGCATAGGATCAAAATGAGATATATCCCTTTTTTAAAGCAGAATCACCAAAGTGTTTTTAACTTTTGTAAATTAGAATTTTTCGTCCATTTTACATAAAAATCCAAAATTCAAGTATTTCAATATAAATATGAACTCTAAGTTGCAATTTCAGAATATTCACTTGATAAAATAAAAATTCTCAAAATGAATTAGCAACCAATAAAATTAAAATTGTATCCAAACCAAACCATAAACTAGCTCTATTACAGTAAATAAAAAAATAAAAAATATGATTGTAATAATATGAATTGAAGCTACGTACCTAATTATATTCATAGATATAAGCAGAAAATAAAAATATTAGTTTACCTTAACATAATCATCTCTATTGGTGCCTTGACGACTTAAACATTCATTCAAAAATGACTCATATTCTTGATTCTCTGCATTAAACTCCTCAAATTCTTTATTTATATTTTCTTCTAAGGATGTGAAATAATCAGCAAAGGCAGTTGATATATCTCTTAGTTCAGGGGGGTCTTCACCCTAGATATTAAATATAAAAAGCAGAAAAATAAATAATTCTGACAACTATAATTGTATGCACAATAATCACTTACTTCCACATCATCTGATATATTCACATCATCCACATTTTGACCATCATCATCATCAATATTATTAATATCATCATTATCTGTTTCAGTTTCGTTTATTGCTGAAAGTTCTATTTCTAATTCTTTTTCTATATCAGCATCAGTTAATTCAGACATTGTTTCATAAATCTTTTATGTTAATCTCACATCTGAACAGAATAAAAACAAAAATAGTGTATTCATAAAATAATCAATTCATTATTCAGCAGTTTTATCCTTACTTTTAATTTTTTGTCAAATTATATATAATCTTTTAAAAACTAAATTATAGATAGATAGATATATAGTTCATTAAAAGAACAACATTCATATCATAATTAAAATAGATAATAATTCTAACTAAACAAAAACAATGGAAAACATTGTTATAAAATGAAATATTTATCCACTTGATGGCAGTTTTCTTCAAGTTTTTTTCAATGATTCTTTTTAATATGTGTCAATTCATATAATTATGTAATAGTAGATAATTGTTCTGAACTGCTGAGTATATTGTAGCAGTCAAATTTATGCACTGATTTATTAAATAATGTATTTAAATATATATTCAAATGTTGCTTTTAAAACTCAAATGTATTTTTAATAATTTTATATAACTGTGTAAACTGAAGATAACTTTTGCACAATTTGAGTTTCTTTTTTTTGACAATAACTCTGTGTGTATATAAATGAGTTAACAGTCTATTTAAAAGTTAGTTAGTGATAAGAGTATGCAATTAGATATATAATACCTATAATATATTTCTGTGGATAAAAGAGAGAAGGAAAAAGAAGAGAAAAACAAGTTAGTAACAAGCCATGAACAAAGCAGTCCACCCAGATAGCTAAAATTATTAACTATTATTGACTAAAAGAGTTCTGTTTACTATTTGTCATAATTATTATATAAGTATAATACAATATTCACTATTTATTATATAAAAATAACCCCAAAATAAATACCTACCTACTAATTCAAAAATTATTAGTTTTTATAAAGCATAGTTTTTTTTATAATAAATAAAACAATTTATCACAAAAACGAATTAAAGAACAAAGAATCTAGTCTATAACAGAAATTAATGAAATGTAAAATCCTATAAATATCTTATTAGAATGAAATTCTTTTCTTTTCAGAAAAGATATTTGACAAATCATAATGCTTCTTTAAACTTGATCACTCTGCTGTTCACCATCATGATGATACCTTCGCAACTACAGCCTTGATAGTTGATAGATTGTGGATGCATCTTCACTACCATGATTGAACCTTCCCATATCAAGACTCTATCTTGGCACATGATGACATTTCTACCAAGAAGTGTGACAGCATCTTGAAATATCATGATTTCAACATCACAAACTTTACAAGACTTTTCAGCAATATGACACTTTAATCCACTATGCAAGATACATTCAGGAGTGTCTGGATGAAAATTTACTGATGGCTGGATTAGATGTTGAGGTCCATTCCGATATTTTCTGTGAGGAAATTTGAAGGATAGTTTATGGTCGAGACCTAAAAACAACCCACCAACTAGTGTTTGTCAAAGAAGAAAATCCCAATATTGACATTGAACTTTGTCAGAAGGTCTGCTGACATTCCATAGCCAGCAGACTTCAAATATGTATCGATATTAATGGAGAGCAATTTAAACATCATAAAACATGTTACTAATGTATTAATAATCTGAATATTGTACAATGTTTATTCTGTTTTAATTTATTATGAAAATAAAAAAGAATTATTTTATAAATCTTTTAATATTAAAATCGGGTGTTACTTAAAATCACCCCGTTTGTAACTTAAAACAAAGATAAATGCTACATATAGTATTAATGTGAATAGCCAATACTTTATTATTAATAATATTGTAAAATATAATTTTTATTATTCCTTTGTTACATCTATGCCACCTTGTAGGTTGCGACCAAATGGAAACCAGACCAGTTTGTAACTGAATAGACAAAATTATAAAAATGTCTTTTCTATAATTCACTTTTTTGACAAAATACTTTACAGGTTTCCCACAAAATACATATGTACAATTTTTCCGGGTGTTTTCCAGGTGTCTGTATAGAAACAAAGAAAGCTACAAACACTAGTATGGTTTGGTCTTATGCCAGTAGAAAAAATCCTGAAAATAGAAACCAAACTTGGGCATGAGTGGATGCTTATAGCGAGTTCAAGTGTACTCCCTGAAAATTGTTGAATATTAGATTTCATTTCTTGGATTCAGAGTCATTTATTAGTGTCTCTTTCAATAAAGATATTTTCAGAAAATCATAATTTATATTATGTTATCTAGACAATGGAATGGACCATATATAGTTCAAACAAGAACTTATTTAATTTTTGACATTTCAGGTGTCTCAAGTTACCCCACCACAAAACCTAAAAATTATAGATGAAAAATTGTATTATAAGTATATGGAATACAAACCAATAACTAATGCTAAAATGTTCTATAAAAATTATATGAAGAAATGGAATATACTTTAAGCTGTTTTTTATAAATAAAAACAGCTGAAAAAAAGGAAATGAAAAACAGTTTGTAAAATTGAAAATTATGGGAATAGCTAGAGGTCAATTAACACTTTTTCATTGAAATGGAAGAAAATCATGTAAAGTTCATAATAATGTGTGTGGAGAATGGTTATCAATCTCAAACTTTAAATATTTGTTCATGAAGTCATTTTTGGATAATGCAGGATGGATAAAATGGTCAAATGAGAATTTCCTGGCAATAACTGACTTAACTAAATTCTAACTAGTCATGGGCCAAATTTATCTCATTGACAGTAATCCGTTTTATCACCAAACAAATAAAGATAGATTCTGTAATAATTGTCAAATTGTTGCAAAACATTCTATCATCACTTATAATACTATCAATTTTCACAGAAAATTAACTATTTTAATTAATAGATTTAGTTATACTAGTTCTGACAGACTTACTAAAAATTGCAGTAATGTAGTTGTTCCTAATTTTATTTCTTATAATAACCACAATTTTGATATTTTTGGTATTATTTGTCATATTGGTTCTTCAATCAACTATGGTCATTATATTTCTTACATAAGGAATATGCATTGTTGGTATAAACAACCAGTTGACATTGTATACGAACAATAAATTCACCCTGTATTTAATCTCGAAAATTTATTAATTATAAATTAATATTAAAGAAAACTTATATTTCCTAAACAATGTCGTCATTTTCATTAGAAGTTCAATATTTTTTTTCTCAGTTACTAGTTGTTCTATTAATTTTTGAGGAAACTATCAGAATAGTTTGAATTCGATCATCAGTGTCTTTTATTCAGTGATTGTCCTTTTATTTTAGAAACTAAACCATCATATTTCTGGTCATCACAATCATGATTTGACATTTTAGATTATGATATTTATCTCGATTGGTAGAGGTTATTCTATTATTTGAGAAACATTTCTGATTATTTGTTTTCTACAATGATATTTCTCATTTATAGAACCAAATTTTATAGAATAATTAAAATAAGTATATATTATGAATTAGCAAAACAAATTGTCTGTTGATGCATCTGGAGGATTGATCTATAATTGAAAGATATTTCTAATTTAGCGAATATTATATCACGAAACAAGCCCGCTAGTCAAAGCTCAACCAACTCGTCTAAAATTGCATCAAGAGCTGTGGATGGAGATACAAATCAGTGTTCCCAGACAAATAATGATACTAGAGCCTGGTGGGAAGTCGACCTTCAAGCCGAGTATACAATCAGCGAAATTGTTATTAATTATAACGCTCTGACATGTCCAGAGTGTGCTGGTTTGATTATCAATTCAACTATCAAGGTATCTATGTCATTTGGCTATTTGGACCTGGAAATGCAAATCCTTGTGTGGATACAATGTTAGCCTGTCTCTTTGTTACACTTTGTTCTGTTTTAGGTCAAATCCGCTCACGGTAAATCCTTCGTTAACTGTGGTTACCGTCCTGAAGAACGAGTCGATATCCCTCCATATATAATGATATACAGTTGTAGTGGTCAAACTGCTCACTTCGTCCGAATCGAACTACAAGGACAAAACCCTCTAACATTATGCGAAGTTGAAGTCCATAGAACAGGTAGGCAGATTTCAAGATTTTATTTAATTGAATCAAATTGTAATACCACAAATACAGAATTGTGATTAGCAACAGAGATTGTTTCTACCTATGAAGTTCATTAATAGAAAGCTTTTTGTTCAACTTGTGCCCAGCACATATTGTACGACACGATACATAAACATCGAATTTAGATTAAAAAAAGAAGTAAATGCTGACATATTCACCTCCTTAATTCTTTTTGTTTTTACCAAATTTTAATTCATTTAATACAAAAATATATATAATTTGAAAGATATGTAAATCAAGGCCCACAAATAACCACACAAAGGCATTAGTGATCAGCTAATCGATGCTGTTTTGATAAACAAGCATACATAATATGTAAAAACAATCAGTTCAAAAAATATTCATCGGATTATACACCCGGATAGTACACTCCTCTTTTTTTATCTCTGTCTTTATATTAATATTACAATCAGGCTCCATCTTATAAAACTTGCTTGCAAAACCAAATAGGATGTCTCTCCCATTTCTGGTGAGGATCCATCGTGTTTCGAAAACAACCAACCCTCCCAAAAAAACAGTAGTAGAATTATATTTGATGACATCCCACTGAAGGGCCTGGATTCTCTTCAAATCTACAACTGGAACCTCAAGCAGTCAAATCCAAATGCAATTTCTGTTTCCTGGAGTAATGCAGAAGGTGCAACCATTTAGTAGACTTGATGCGCCTTGGCGTTGAGTCCTTCTGCAGCAACCACCACGCGGCAGGCGGTCGCTCTTGTCTCCAGCAACTCATCTCGGTAGGAAACTCATTTGGAGTCAAATAGTGTTGATAATTTAGTTCGATAGTTCCTGTGGTGGTAGAATTATTCAAATAATACTTGGCGTATAGACACTTCCTCTTTCGTGTTTGGTTTGGATCTTAAACTCCTTTAATTCCTTAACAAATGCTCAAACATTTTAAAAGAGCTTTGAATTTCCTTCAGATTCAAAGTATAATTATTTGAAAAAAACATTGGACATTTTGAAATAACTATTCCGGCAAATTTTCTCAAATAAATACTTCCACTTTCCTCGATCGTGTTCAACATTTGTCAATGTCCTTCAAGAAAATCTAGCTACTGCCTACATATAGAGATTAAACGTTTAGAAATAGACTAGATTGGCAGTCGATTTATACGTCATATCTTTTGTTTAATTTTAGAAATTGGTATCGGACCCGGACCCGGACCCGACCCCGGACACGGACCCTGACCCGACCCCGGACCCCTCCCCTAAGATTTTGAATTTGGAAAATTTCAGATAGCTTTTGTACATAACATGCCGATACTGTTATTGCACGTTAACCAGGCTGTACCTTTATTCAGAAGATCATTTGATTAACTCAATTCCTGATGCAGGCTTAACTTTAAAATGGTATTTATTCTGTGCATAGATATTAAAGCCATGGAGATATAAGTACAATATTTAATTTTAAATGAAACCTTGATACTACTTGCAAGTATAAATTCCATGTTATAGAGTAGACACATTTACAGAACATAAAAAAGTCTTAATTTCAAAATGTCAAATAAAGTGAATTTCCAATGACTGCATAGAATAAAATACCGTATACTCATTTATAAAGTACTTTACACATTTCGTATAAGATATTATTTCCTATACTTATTTTGCTTAACAAATTATGGTAGCCACTTTTTATGTTAAATGTGATTACTGTCAAACAGGCTTATTTACTTACACTTGACTGAGGCTGAGGGATTGGAGTACAGCTATCCCCCTATAAGCTTACTTCCGATAGGTCGACTGGTTAGCAATTGGATCTTTAGAAATATTAATCGGCAGATAATTTCGTTAAAAAAGAAGGTATCAGATCGAGCTCTTTTGGACCCAAAGACGTTATCAGGTCCAAATACTAAAGTTTCTCCGTTTGAACTTAAAGTTAGTGTGCATGTTCACTCTCCACGTAGTCTTGGGCAAAATCTACCCCATGGTTATCATCACACGGTGGGTATCGATTTCAAATATTATACATGTTGTTGGTTTGTTTTCGCACTCCTGAAAATGAATACTAAAAGCTAACGAACCATAAATTATACCATTCAGTTTGTTTTTATTTTTTATTACGGTTGGTTGGTTGGTTAAGTGTCAGACTTGTTGGAGGCATTTATTAAAAATATTGCGCCCGATAGAGTTCGTGTCAGGAATTGCCAATGGATAAAAAACCTAAAATTGAAATAGAAAAAAAAAAGAATTTTTGTACAAAATATTTATAGAATAATTATTTATAAAATATTTATGTTGGATGTTGTGTGTGGCAAGTATTGGCCAATCCGACAAAAATGACATTTTTTCTAAATAAAGAAATAATATATTGAAAACGAAGCGAAATGAAATGAAACAACTTGTTAAACTTTTAAATATAATTTCGATCGCCTTCTATTACCAGCTTCATGTAATCAATAGAGGTTGAAAGAGCTTGTTTTCATTGGTGCGAATTTGGGGAGTTATTTGTCCAAAAACTGAGATATCACCCCTACTCTTTGTGTCCTGTATATACAAAACATTCCCATGAATCATTAAATTGTTTATTTTATAGGTATGATGTATTTGAGTATTTTTGAAAACATCATTTTTCCATTAATGCTCCAACGAATCTCAGAAAATGATGTCGATTAATTTTCCGAACAGATCTGCTAAAATGTTGAAATTATTTTTTTAAATTCAATTGTATGGCAAGAAGTCATTCCTAACTCACTAGTGGTGTCCTACAAAATAGAATCTAGTTACATCATGTACTTAGAGCTATTGTATGTGAAATAATTTCTTTAAAATATCAATTTTAGACAATGCTAGCATTGCAGGAACCAGTAAATTAAATTATTATAGCCAACATTTTTATGACAGGATTTCTTATGCGAACTTGCTGTAAACATTGTGTTTTCAAAAACATTTACTGACTTGTTTTTCTGGCAAATTTGAAATAAATTGGACGAACTTTAATGTTTGGATCTGATAACATAGTCTTATCTGTGTATTAGGTATGTATTAATTATCAAATGCATAATATTGTCTTGTAGCGATAAGAAACTCATTTGTAATAGTCATGCGGGTTGTAACTCTATATCACTTTAATGATACTAACATAAACATAAATCCCTATAATTATGTAATATTGTAATTATATTGCTTTATTGTATCATCCAATATTTTACCAGCTGACCAGCTCATTAACTATTCTTGATATACCAATAAATTATAATTCAGACACGAAATAACTTCTTAATATTTTCATTGATTTTATTGGAATTTTGAACATATAATGAAAATAATGATAGTTTCCCATAGCAACGGTTGCCGCATTATAAAGTAGTACTTTATAAATTTCGTATAAATAATTTTATTAAGATATTGAGCTATTGGTATCAAAACTATGCTGAAAAATATTATTGGTCAAACTTAAGCGAATTCACCATATATCCAAAGAGTTTAAAGAAGGTCATGTAGAAATAAAGACAGGCAAATTAATAATGTTGGCAAAACCAGAATCTAGGTATCTGATAAAAAGGTGGAACTAATACGCCGAACAAATGATCAGAAACATCTTTGAGGTTACAGGAATGTCAAAAACCACTGTGAATTCAAATGAATACTACACTGAGAAAATAGAGTGTCAGGTAACACAACAAACGTGTCCCAGACACACCTAAATAGTTATAATTTTTAAGGGTGGGACAAATCTTATGTTAGACCCCCTTCCCCTTTTTTGAAAAGTAAAAATGGCCACCTAATTTTTGCCACCAGAAATTTACTTGTTAACTCTCTTTTGCTATCCGTTTTACAAATATTTTCTTTTGGTATTGCTCATCAACTTGTTAAAAAACACTGAAATATAAAACATATTAGTCATCCAGTGAATAAAATAGCAGGGAAATAATTATATTTCATGGTTTCCTTCTGGTTTTAAGAAATTGATAAAATAATATTCTACAAAATTAAGTTTAGATTGAGTAACATTACATATTTCAAATAGTGGCACGCTTTCAAGTCTCAGTTACACGAATGAAAATGTCTATTGCAATTTAAAATACTATATGTCTAATAACTGATTCGGTGGGTTATTAGTTTGTTGTCTGTGTCAAATTATACGTTGTCTAAATGGTATAGTAGTTTGTCCAGTATAAAGTTTTGAACATCCATTACAAATTAAACAGTAAATTATGTTACGAATTTTAGATTTCATGTTTCTGTTAGGTAATATTACAGGTCTGTTAGGTAAAGTAATTGTTGAACCCTCAATGATTAAGTGATATGTTTTACAATGAGATTCCATACATTTATAAAATTTAGTTTTTATTACATTTTATAGAATTAAAGATATTATTACTACATTTATAGGATAAGAATACTTTTTTATTATAGAGTATATTACTCGTACTGGCAAAATGAGCGAGATATTTAATTGATTTGCAATTTTTTTGAAATATTAACAGAATTTTTGTTATATATTTTGTGGAACATTTTAATTTATATATACAGGGCTGGCAAAAATTAACCGTAACAAGATTTTTATAGCAGTAGTCCTACTTTTCTATATCTCAAAGTGAGAGA
>JAUYWI010053534.1:0-30100 GCA_034780595.1 Parotoplana pacifica
TGCTTGGAAGCCTGTTTTTTTATTATAGGGCACTCACGCTGACAAAGCAGGTTCTGGCCAAATAATGTATTTAAGAATAATAATAAAGAAACAGGTATACTTTGATAAAAATATAGTACTTATCTATATTACTCGCAAATGATAGCCCAGGACAACTGTTTCGGCCTTGTTGGTCCTCATCAGCTAGGAATAATCATTGCCTGAGTAATATAATATGTTCGTATATTTCATATCAAAGCATAAAAATAAAGAAAATTTGCCAATTTTGCATAAGAAGAGAAAAAGTAGAAGATATTGACAAAAAAGTACCTTGAAGCCTGTTTTTTTTATTAAGGACACTCACGCTGTCAAAGCAGGTCTGGCCAAATTTAGTATGGTGGTCTACTGGGAAGTCAGTAACACAAATATTTTTGAAAATATTGATTTGCTCCAAAAAATCAATATTCATAGTCAAATACATACTTCAGTTGGCTCTCAAATCAAAATGAAGCCTTCTATATTGCTAAAATTTGAGATTTATAACAACAAAGGCATTCGAATATTGTATAGGAAAACTGAAGCCTTCTTTTTATAGTTAATGGTCTATGAGGTTCAGTCTGCAAATAGTATTTTTTAAAGTGATTTTCTACTCAAATTATTGGCTCTAAATTATGTAAAATTGATTCTGGGTCATTTTAAGTGTTTTTGGAATGTTTTTATTAATCAAAAATGAATTTTGGAAAAATCTATCTTTAATTTGTTGGCCAGGCTGGTCCCCAAATCAGTGGACCTCAATTTCTGACTTTCGATAGTTGACTTTTTTTACGTGGCACACTATTAGAGGATCAGATAGGAAGTAAATATTCCAAATTCGAAGGTATCCCAATGTGCCATTCAAATTGTATTAGAAAATTCATTTTCATTTTTCTCCCTATCTAAATAAATAGAATTCACATTATATATGGGCAATTTTTGACACTAAAAATATCACAACTTTTTTTCTGGTCAATATGTTTTTATTGAAATTTTCTACAGTTGTTAAGAATCAATTAGAGAACATCTCGTTAAAATTTATAGAAATTCTACTCGTTGGCACGGTTTTAATCACAAAAAAAATTAATGGCTCTCATGTTGCACACTATGGACAAAAATCAATATTTTCAAAAATTCAGATTATATGTTAAACAATGGAGTATTTATTGTGTGTCTACCAAATATTAACCAATTTCATCAATACATAGTTGACATCAAAATAGACTTTTTGTAAAAATTACATTTTGAGCATTTTTGCCAAACGTCACTTTTTTTAGATGGCCGTCTGTTGACCTTATGGAGGTCTGTCTAAAACAAGGACGTCAAAGAATTAAGAGGCTCATAGTAGTGTGTCTACAGTAAAACAACCCCCATCATTTTAATACGATGTTGCATTATTAACAATCAATGACATCATCACATCACTATATTAACTATTTTATAAAAACAATAAATGCCCAATTATGTGTAGTTTAGGGGACATTTAATAAATGGGGGATTCCGATTTTCAGCTGAGGTCGACAAATAGACTTATAGATCAGATGTATTTCCTGCATTACGGTTGAAAGCGCTCTATCCACTTTCGACTGAAGGACACCCTTGGAACGAAAACATTTCCGTTAAAATATCATCTGTGTCAACTGCAACATTTTTGCCATAACACAATAAAACACAGAAATGAAGTTAACTGACTGACCAGTCAATAAATGGAACATTTATCTAACAATTCAAATGATGCAAATCAGTCAGGTAGGTATAATAGCAATGGACAGGCACCCAACCACCAATCACAGTTACAAGAGCCCCAATGTTGTGACCCAGTAGAGTGTGAACATTCGCAAAGCTACAAAGGTTGTAGCCAGTAGCCAACGGTCACCACGGGAGGCGGAGCATACAATGACCGTCATTTGAATACCCCCTCTTTATAGTCCTTGGGCTAAGATGCCTCACATGGGGACCCCCCTACCCATTTATCAGAGTCAAGGGGGAGGGGTTGTCTAGTCTCTGAGCACTTTTGAAACGCTATCCACCAAATAACTCGAAAGTGTGCCTCCCAATGCGTTGTTCAGAGCAGCTGTAGATTTTTTTCGGAACAGCTCTTTTGGTTAATTAAATAAGATGTACCAACAATGGAACATTATTTTATAAAACGAACAGCAGAGTTTTTGATTAACAAAATGACAACTACTACACTTCTTCTAATAAAACAAACACAAAAAACTATTCTTACAAAACTATGGCGAAATAAAATATAATTGATTCATATGAAGTTTTGTTAACCAAGGGGTGTAAATGTTTTTTAGGTGAGTGAATTTTAATTCCTAAAGCATATAGAAATTAACAGTTTCAGTCTATAAAAAGAAAATTCAATTTAGTATAATATTCGTAGCAGGTATCTTATAATATCGTTATCATCTGTACTGACTATAAGTAATAGGATAATAAAATATTAGAAACCTTTTCAATTAAACTAAGTGGATTGTTTCAAAGGCTTGACAGATATTATTTATTATTTTAAATGTTTGCTGCAGTAAAGATTTTATTCTAATGATTTATTATTGTTTATAAAATTATGGGGATATTACAAAATTCAATCCAAAAATGTAGATATTTACTTCAACATCTTATAAGATTGCTAAAATTCTAGAGAGCAGTGATGCTTGAAAGTTGAAATAGCTTACGTGCATCATATCAATCTAGTATTCTAGTCAAAATATATTAAGTAATGAAATCCTGGATTTTCATATCTACAGGGTTGATGCAGAAAAACCGCTAATTTTTCCAAATTTATCAATGTCTTTGTATATTTTAATATGGAAAACCAGATTTTTGTAGTGGAATTACAACATACCTCAGAGACCTAAAAATCCAGTAAGTTTAAGTGTAACACCACAAACTTCTGATTTTCCATATTAAAATAACCATAGATATTGTTTGACAAATTTGAAATGTTTTTTTGCACCATCCTGTAGTTATTCTGACAATAACTCCATGGTTTCTTCCATAATAAAATTTTCAACATTGGTATTTCTGAAAATCATAAGTGGCTCTCAAATTGCACCCTGGTCAAAAAATGAATATTTTTGAAAGACATACTGTAATATCAAATAATACTATGTATGCAAATCAATTTGACAATTGTTTTTTTTTGTTTTCTAAAAATGGTATTTTATACATTTATTGGCTAAACTTTATTTTTAGTAACCCCTTAGGGGGTCAAACCAAAAAAAAGTTTTTTTTGCACCAGAATGTGGAATAAACCATTTGAGTGTTATCCGAGTACTCGGCTTAGTATTTGGACAACACTCAACTGGTTTACTCCACATTCTATTGCCATTTCTCTAATAATCTTGCTTGTAAACTGACTTAAGTGACATTTTTGCTTCGAATTTCAATTGAAATAGTTAAATTAGAGGCAACAATAATATGTTAAATGGTGTACATGTAGCTATTTATACATCATATTAATCAAAATAACAGCCAAAGGAAATGAATCTTATTTTTTGACAGACTTTTATTTAACAAAGTGTATAAAAATTCCTTTTAAATACTGATGCAATTAATTTGGCTACAGCTGTACATACTAATGATATGTATTTGCTGTCAATAAAATAATAGTGACTGTATAGTAAGTAGAACATCAAATAAAATTTAAAGTTAGGACTTTTAAAACATAAAAAGATATCTCACCTGCGTTCGGGCGATGTGTTGAGTATAGCTACTTCAGTGATATCTATATTCGAAGGAAGAAGGGTCTGAATTGATCTTGCAGTTGCAGTGAAACCCATAATCTCCACACAATAAAATACTGGTAAACCGAGGGCTGTAGAGAATAGAAAACAATGATAATGTTGTCCATAAAATAAAAGTTTCACTACGCACACGTGTCAAAAACGCTTTCGTTTAGTACCTAAGGCTTTTGTTTGTGTACCGTTGAAAATAAATAATGGCAAAACATCTAAAGTGCATTCTCGGTATAAAACTCGTTTAATTTAGCTGACAAAACACACTAATCCCTTGTCGTCAGAAAATAATGAAAGCAAGAGGTGCCGAAGAGGATCTCACAGATCTCAAGGTCATCAAGCTCTAGGCTTCAAGCAAACTGATGAAGCCACTAAACTTAGTCAAAAAGTGGCTGATGCAATTTGTGAGCTGGACTAAAAAGTAGAAACAAAAATTTGCCACAGAAAACACAAAGAGCATGTTGTTTTCAACCTGGTTTAAGGAAGCCAGGAAAGAAGTGCCTACTTTCGTCAATGCAATGGTGAGAAAATTCAAACAAAAAGTCCGTTTCTTTTCTGTGTCCATCTCGATAGGCTACTCCATTTCGGGGAACATGTCACAACTATCAAATCCAAAGCTAAATGAAATGAAATGAAGCTGGCTTTAACGATTTGGGTAGCAGAATTTCCACCAAAGCTACAAACTCTACATATAAGAGAGCTCTTCGCAAAAAACCGAGATGATCCTCTTCAGCAAACAGCTGTTAAGAGGACGAAGAAGAGATTGAAGACTTCGAATGGTTGGAAGGTTATTAGAAAAAAAATCATCCAAAATTTTGATTTCGATAACTTCCACAGAGAAGAAAATGTTCTTGGTACTGGTATCCCCATCCGGAACGATAGAGGTAATTTCTCAATCAACAAGACGATTGAGGGACTGAGGACGAAGAGCACGGCTGATGAAAGATTGCAAGATGCGAACAAATACTTGATGAGCCCGCCACGTGCTGAGTACTTTACGGATGGCTCGGCTGTTAACGGCATCAACCTAGAAGGCGGTGGCTTTAAATTCTTTTGGGCAAATGGTTCTGAAGACGAGAAAGCTGTTGCAGCAAGCAAATGGTGCTCCAGTTGAAAAAATAAGACAGGTAAAATGTCTTCGCGTCTATACTGACAGCTGCTCAACTCTTCAGAAGATTCTCTTCTTCAGCTCTTTGCTAATGTTTCCATCTTTCCATATCATATTTATTCAGATTTCCCGCCTTCTCTCTGGCCATGGCAATTCTTGAAAGCCCCAAAGAACTAAAATTCTTTGACAACCTCAATTGTCTCCCCATTAAGTAAAATGTGTGTCTATAGTGTTCTGCCGAATCAGTTATTAGGCAGGTTAAATTCTATGGCATCCACTTTCTCCATTCTTTTCGGTTAGCTGCCAGGTCTTTCAAATCTCTATAGGTGTTTGGTTTGAATTCTTCTAACATCCCTTTATTTGGTTTTCCTCTTCTACGTTTCCCTAGAAATCGAACTTCCAGAATTGCTTTTACCATTCCTTCTCCACGTATTATATGTCCAATTCAAATTCTTCTTTCTTCTGATTATTGTTTCCAACATGCTTCGTTTTTCTTTGATTTGTTGGAGTACTTCTTCATATCTTTCCATGTTATCTGTTGCATTCTTCTCCAAATCCACATTTCTAGTGCTTCAATTTTCTTCTTGTCTTTTTCTTGCAATGTCCAAGTTTATGCTCCATAAAGTGCTATACAGTAGGTACTCCATATAATTGTCTTCACAATTTTCTTCTTAGTTTCTAGTCATAATGCTTTTGTTAGTAATTCTCTTCTTCTTATAAATGCCATTATGGCTATTTTAATCCTTGTGCAGATTTCATAACTGCACCTTCCATTGGATATTATAATTGCTCCAAGGTATTTGAATGTTTTGACTTGTTTGACTTATTGATTGTTAAGTGTTGATCCTGCCCATTTCTTGAAACTCAAATTACCTTTGTCTTCTTTATGTTTATCTTCATGTTGAAATCCTTCACTTTTCTATTTAAGCTGTCTACATGGTTTTGTAGTCCTTCTGTGTTTGGTATCATTGCTTGATCATCTACAATTCACACTTCTTTAGTTATTTCTCTTGTATGTGGTCAATTGCACTATCATCATACATTCTGTGTATATTGAGAATAACAGCAGTGATAGTAGGCATCCTTGTCTTACTCCCTGTCCAATTTTTGCTGGTTTTGTTTCTTCAGATTATCTATTTTCACTGTTGCTTTTTGATTTAGGTAGAGATCTTGAATGAGGCATCTCTCCTTCCAGTCAATTCCTAATTGTTTGAGTGTTTCCATTAGTGGTTTCCAATTTACCCTGTCAAATGCCTTCTCAAAGTCAATTAAGCATATGTATAGTCCATTATCATCTTCAAGACTTCTGTCAATATCATTAATGACAAACAGTTTGAACATCTATCATAGACATTTAAATTATGATTGTGTAACTTAATTTTTTAAAAAGATGGTCAACTACCTAAGCCAATGAATGAAAACAATGTAGGCAAATGAATTTATTATTATATAGGTGACTGTCTATAGACAAAATATATAGACAAGGAAAAAGAATCAAACTTATTAAATGACTTTTAGAGATAAACTGACATTTATAAAATAAGCCAATAACTAGGACATAAATTAACAAAGTTCCTATTTAGAATTTTGTCAAAATGACCTAATTGCCATTTAACACCCCATTTTACACCTAAAAATATATGTCATGGTCACAGGTAGGGGTTATACCCTCCCCCCTAGGATTTCATACTTCCCATGATTCAGTTGTGCTGAAATTTGGTACACATACCTTATTTTGAGTTAAAATCTCTTATTGATTCTAAAATACAAATGAAACATCCTACTTTGCTGAAAACTGAAATTTGTAATTCAGAAGGTATCTAAAACAAAGTATTTAATCCTGAGATGGTTCATTTTTGATGCATTGGTTTGGCCCAGACCCAAACTCAATGTACCTCAATTTCACACTTTGGGTAAAGTTAGGGTAATTTTACTTGGCACATTCATAAAATATTAGATAATATATGTATCTAATTTGAAGATATTGGAATGAATTATTCTCAATTTAAGATTAATTCAAATTTCCAATTTTTTTATCTAAATATATAGATTTTCATGAATGGCCATTTTTGGGCACAAAAAATCATATTTTTCAGATGTTTAAAATGTATTTTAGCACATTTCTCCAGGGTTTAAAAAATTAATTCATATTTATTTCTATTGTAAAAATAATTTTCAAAATCTTTTGGTTCTCAGGTTGCACCGTAAAATTAATATTTTCAAAACCACTGGAATAAATATAGTACAGTGAAGTGTGTGTTATATATCTACCACATATAATCAATTTCATCAATATTTGACTTCAGAATCTATTTATTTGCTAAAAAAGGTACAATTTGATCATTTTGGCCCAACCTCAATTTCAGAGTGGGGATCAAAGTTTAAAAATATTTAGATAAAAATCCACAGGAAAATTTAGTACACTGATACCAAATTTCATTCCAATCAGTTAAAGCATGTTCAAGCAGTTCCTGATTTTTTCTTCCAAAGCATAAAAAAATAGATTTCAACAAAAAAATCAAAAATATTTACTTTGCTAAAACCAAATTATTATCAAAACAAATATATGTACTTACATAAAATTTTGATGACATTTTCTACCATAATATTTTTTTAAATAATTTATCAATTAAAATGTGTTTATTATAATTTAAAATAGAATAATTGTAAGCATATTTTTTTTAGCCATTTATAAATATCAATTTTTAAATTATATATTATTGTACTATATATCTATACCAATGGCAATGTCATCCTTTAATGACTGTAACATCATTTTTGATTTTTATGTTAGTGTGACTTTGAAAAGTAAAAAGAAATAAAATAAAAGATTATTCAAAATCTTAAACATACAATGAAAAACAAAAACACTTTTTTATCCTGTCCCTGGTCTTATTTTTCACTTCCATATTTGTCATCTTATGAAAAAATGCTATCCAATTGGAATACTAAATTACAATTTCATATTTTAATATTTAGTCATAATATGATATCTAAATGTTCACATAGTTATTAATATTTAAATACAATTTAATTTTATATTTTAATTAACTGAGTTATTCCAAGACAATCCAAAAAAACATCTAGGTGTCATATGCTATCTATAATCCCTAAGTTCTTCAGAATACAATGAATGTCTGTAAAAAGGTTTGCAGATATGTATGGGATGTTGTAGAAGAACATGAGCAAAGAAACACAAAGAATAATGCAATAGTCAATTAACTCTGACAAAATGTTGGCTTAGCAGATTGTCCCAAGTACTAGGGCATACTACCAGAACACTACTGGTTTAACCCAGTGATCATCAGGTGGGTATAGGAAATTGCCAAACTTAGGTTCATACTATTTATCAAAAGTAGCAGAGATATATAGGAGCTTCTAGGATCTGCAAGTATTGGTGTCATATTGACATAATAGCAAAATAATGTTAACATAATGAGCAACAAATAATACAATAGTTAATTTACCCTTACAAAATGTTGGCTTGGTAGATCATCCTAAGGACTTGAGCAGAATTCTAGAACACTACTCGTTTCACCCTTTTATGGATCATCAGGTGAACATAGAAAATCAAAAGTAGCAGAGAAACATAGGAGCTCTAGAGATTCTAATTTCAGATCTGCAAGTATTCATATCACACTAACATAAAAATCAAAAATGATTTTACATAATGAGCCAACAACAAATAATGCAGTAGTCAATTAACCCTGACAAAAGGTTTGCTTGGCAGACTCTAGCATAAACAAGTATATACTAAAAGACTTGGTGGTCAAATAGCTTTCACAAAAGAAGAAACATTCAAGTTAAACATTCTGAAATGTACTGAATTTGGCATGCCTTTGGACTTTGGAGTTGGACACATTAGATGTAAGAATGATGGTGAAACATGTTTTGGACAGCAAAGATAATCTGCCGTGAGAAGGCTGGGTAACTTAATTTTTAAAGCATCACTACAAGAATAAACCATTTCAAGCAAGTTGTGGGACATATACAAGACATACTGGATATCAGCTGGAAAATAAAGAATGCCTTGAAATATTTATAAATACATTAATAATTCATTAGGTAATGGTAGGTAAAATTGATTATGTTTGTCTCTTTTTTGGAGAAATTAATAAAATTAAAAAAATGTTTGCTATGTCCTACATAGGTATGCACTATTACATACTATGATTATAAATGTCACAAAATCAATTTTCTATTAATATCCAATGATAGTTTTATACAGTTATTAGTTTTAGTCTATGGATAAAGATTCTAAACTCAAAAAATATGAATAATCCATTGACATTTTTTCATATTTGTCATGTTATTTGTGTGCCAAGTAAAAAAGTTTTTTTTTCTGAGGTAAAAATTTGAAGTCCACTGATTTTGGAACCTAGTCAAGGAGCCCATGAGCTTCTCCCTAGAATGCTTTGATATTTCAGCTTGCTATAATATGTATTTTGTTCCTCTTCACTGATAATTTCGGAAAAATCCATTTCATTGTCATGGAGTTCTCAGAATTAAATTTATTGTATTTATTTCAGATATTTGATTTGTTAAATCACATCTCTTACAGTTTCATTATTCAATGTCTGATACATCATTTCTTTATGGGTAACTAACTCAGTGGAATTATCTAAACTTTCATAAACTTTTTCAAAGAATTATTTGAATTTGAATTTTTAGTTTTTTGAGTGTTTGTGCTATTTCTTCTAGTATTATACATAGTTTAATATCATATTTAGTACAAACTTATTGCATCTAAATTAAAATGATTATATTATTGCTGTATATTTGAATCCAATCATATTTTAGCATTTTCTTGGTGTTATATACTCTCATTATATTTTCTAGATATTGCTGTAATATGTCTGCAGATTGGTACACTTATCTCGCCAATCCTTCCCAGTTAGATGCACAGATTGAACAATTCTTACCTGAACAACTGCTGACATTTCTTCGCCAATTTCTTTCCCAATCACATCAAGCTGAACATCGTCTCCGTGCACTTGCCAACAATCCAGTAAACAATAAAATAGAGGATGGAAGTACTCAGCAGACACCCAGTGAAACTCAACCTCCACCACCGCCTGTGCTCCCAAAGCAGCAATCAAAGAAATCTGAATACCTCGATTTGATGGCACTTAAGGTGGCTTCTCAACTTGATTTTAATCTGGCCCTTTTATGTTCTTTGCCTTTTGTGCTTCAGGGTCGTCTGATCCGAACTTTGATTCGAGCTGTGTCTTCTTCAGCTGATCAACTATCGACTGATCCTTATCACCACCCTTCAGAGGAATGGGGTGACTGGTCTGATGTCCGAAGATATGCACATTGGTGTTATCATAGTTGGTGCTTGCAGGTATTAATTACTTAATAAAAAACTAATTGCTTTTCTGCGGCTTAGTTCATGCACTTCAATAAGTATAGGTATGCTACCAAATTCTTTTTGGCACATGTATTTACTATTCATTAATTGCTGCAATATTAAGGGTCTACTGAATTATTAAATAACCCTTTCTAACATTACCCACTTAACTATGACTATAATTTGAAACACAACAGCGTGTAGTACAGCTTCATAATGATAGGCAATACCAAGTTATAGTTATTATTTATTATTCAACTGGTAAAATGCTCCATGTTATTCTATCTTTTTTTCTCTATATTTTTCCAGGTTGCACTGCAGAATTCCTTGGTGAAGAAACCTGATCGAGCTATTACACCACTGATTGCGGGCTTGTCTGACATTCCTGATATTGTGTTCCTCCCGGAGAATGAACAAGAGCTAGAAGTATTATTATCACGACTGGACATTTCAACTGCTTTACTTGAACATATTCTCATTTCTACCACTCAGGCCATGGAAGCTGGGCAACCTCCTCTGGGGTTTGCCTTACCCAGGCCTTCTTGCTTTCGTTTTCCATCCCTGGCTGATGGTGTGAACGGTGATGTGAATGGGATGCCTTCAGCTACTGACCTTGGGCATGATTGGACACAAGCTCAGCCAGTGTGTGTAGGTCGGATATGTGTCTGGTCGGCGTTTACTTTGGGACGTTGGCGTGTACAGAGAATGGAATTAAGTATGGCAAGGGATTTCTTCTTGGCAGCAAAAAATCATCTGCAAACTCTTCACGTATGTTAAATTGAATTTTATAGCTGTCAATTTCTAACACTATTTTTCTGATTTAGTATGTTTATTCTGGACCTATTTTTCACTGGTCTATATGAAGTCTGACATTTTATTACATGAGCGATCGGTTAGTAATAAATTCAGAATAAAAATCGTTCAAAATCTAAAACATTTTGAGATAGAATAGACTAATGAGTAATGTTTACATGTGGGAAGCCTATTTTATTTTGATATTTTTGTCAAATACTAATACTTTTAATTTATTGACCTTCCTATTGTCTTTTTTAAGGAAGCTGACTGTGTTGGCTTAGGGGTGACTTCTGATTTACTCAATGCCTACCTTACTGCTTGTCAATCGGCTAGTATTGAGAACCGAGCTGCTCGTGGCGGACTACGCGCTCAAATTGACGCTCTTCGGCCTAATGGGTACGCCAATGCAGCTGTTCTACTGATGGATGATTTAATAGGCTACTTGAAAGGTTCCACTTCATCAGATGGTTGTCGTGGTCCGGTGATTGGGTTGTGCTTAAGAGAGAAAGTCGAGCATGTTGCTAAGAGAGCTGCTGATGTTGCACCCAAGGACAAAGAAAATTATTTTCAAGTAGGTATCAGTGGATATCTGTAGATATCAGTGCCTCTATTTATGATCGAACTGTTTTTTGTTTGAAGCACGAGATGCGAAGCATAGAGTGATTTAATAAAACAGATAAAAAAATAGTTGAATCATTGATCTCCATACAGTACTGTATTTCTAGCATATTATAAAACATTAAGCACAGAGTAAAAAAATACTCTGATCAGTGCGCTTCTGAAACACCATTTTCAGTTTTCGTGCGATCAAACAGCATACATTTTTTTATATTACTCTTTCGTGCGATCAAATGATTTTTCTGGTTCATGCTGTAAACATATTTTTTTGCACGGCTCAAAATGTCAATAACAACCAAAGTATGCAAGAAATGATTAAATATGCACTGTAGAAATTGAAAAAAGAACCCGTAGAGTTTCATGTGTTGTGAGATCCCTATAAGGACACTAGTAAAAGCAAAGCATTTAGATTAATAAACAAGACGACAGGAGATTGTTTTATGTACCATACACGATTTCAAAGACTACTTCTGTTGCTTTTATGGTTTATATCTGATTCTAAAACCATTTTGAAATAAAACACAACGGTATTAATCTAAATCGCTTTTGTTCATTACAACGTTTTTAAAAGATGGTTTTAAAATTAAATATAAAATTAAAAACCACAGATTTTTGTTTGAAGAATGGACAACTTTGAAACTTGTTGACCTAATTCTCCTAATGGTTGTTCTCCTTTAGTAATTTTTATTATCTTGTTTTATTAAAATATTTAGTTACAGTAGAACAATGGAATAAAACAAGTTATATTTGGTGGGATAGCCGCAGCGACAAATCCGTGTAATAAATCGGAAACTATTTTTTTCTAAGGGGTGGGGGGTTCTGTCCAATTTTGAAGGATATTTTAGCTTAAATTGTTGTGCCAATTCTTAGTAAGCTTTTGTGTACACTCCAAGAACTTCCCCATATTGTGTGTGATAAATAAGGTTTTATGGGTTTTGAGTTTAAGCGGTCTTAAAAATGTTTTAAAAATATTACGTCGGACTTCGAAACAAAATTTATTTTGACCATTAAGTCTCTGGCATTAATGCCTGGTTTACGTTTCCTAAGAAAATGTAAAGTTGTCAAATAAGTCCTTTTTTTCGACTTAGAGTAATATCAAAGAGTTAGTAAATGATACTTCTTAATTTATTAATTTTTCATTTTATTAAAATAGACTATTGTTCAATTTTAGAACTTTTTCACAACTATTAATCTTATTTTTACTTGGTGTTGTTCTATTAAAGATTGTGACAGCAAACATTTTGGAACGAATTCTGTCGGGGCATGCACTTCTCACGTACTATGTGACTCTCCTGGAAAGTTACACGTCAGAAGTGGCACGTCACTCAGCTCTGAACTATCTGCTTGCCCAAATGGCTTCCTGTTTTACGACACTGGCCGAATCAGTGCCATGCACTGCTACCTCCGATAGTGACACCCAGGCTCAACTGCTCAATCTAAAATGTTTTCTTTGGTTTCTGTGCCAGAGTTTGCCAGAGGACTTCAATTTTGTGAGAATTCTTCTTAGCAGTGATGTGGTAAGTTATACAGTTTCACAGATATATCTTTCATAATAGCTTATGACCACTATGTACACTACTGAGAATAAATGCTCCTCTTTGTGTACGGGCACAATATGTAAAATAACTTAGGTAGATGGTGGACATTTTGTAAAATGTAATTAAAAACCAAAATCATTAGGTTTGTAAATGCTGTTGTGTATGTATTTCTTAACAATGCAGGTACTGGTTTGGCATTAATTGAACAAAGTCTAGTTTTCGATCAGGTGTACAGCTTTTTCAAGTTAAAACTCTCTTTAAAATATGATCTGGGTAACTGGTTTGAATTGTTTTGGGACATCCAGTTTGTTGGGTCAAAGTGGGACGGCATCAAATTCGAGGTTACAAGCAACAATCATTGGAGATATAGTTTGATAAAGAGTATTCATAGTCTTATTAAAAAAAGTTTTGGTCAAACTTTGAAATGACCTATTGTGTTTTTCTTTCCTTATTAAACACCTAATAACGTCCAAACTTCTTATAAATTTTGTGTGACAATCAGCTTTCATTTATCTATTATTTTTGATTTTATTTCATTTTTAGTAGAAAACTTAATATTTTATTTAGTACCTAAATTATATTTGTATATCTTATTGAAAGCGTGTACACTTGAGTGCGGATGAAATTGAGGCTCTGGAAGAATGGACGGAATCCTGTAGTGGAGTGGTCGAATCGGATCAGCTAATTATGGAAGATCTTGAGGGAGAGGATAGCGATATCGTCGACATAGGTGGCGGTGGGCACACTATGAACGTCAGTGAGAGCGGCGATGATCAGCCGGAAGTGGACCCACCAAGTCGACAGGATACCGTGGAGGAGGACGATTGGTTTGACGACGATGAGGTTACTGGAGAAGACTTGGCCATGGCTAATGCAGGCAGATCAGACAATGGTGGCATGCAAGGGTGAGATGAGAACACTGACTAATACTGAGTATTATGATAGACTCGTAATAGAATTCTATCTCGTAGACTTTAAATTTCCATCGTGTTGCTAGAAACTCGTTTTCGATAGGCTAAAATCATCGTAGATACAAACAACATTATATGTAATATTGTCGAAGCAGTTATGACAAATAGTAAAATCCATTTATATTGCAAAGTAGACTGTTTAGAAGATGGCAATTGGCTGTTAGATCTAAAGCTCAGCCCTGCTTAATGGGCTTTATAGGTTCGTTGAAAATGGGCCATTTTAGCCCTTCTAAAAATGAAATAGTTTGTTGACGCAATTAATACTATTTGGTTAGCCACAGATGGTGATTACACGTTCCAAGTTTGATCAAAATCTGTTTAGAAGATACAGCATCTTAAAATCTGTCTTATTTTGATTTGTCTCCTTCATCACCGATATCATAGTCTAAACATCAACTGATTATAATGAGGTTTGGTACGGGGACTAATTTTGGGGTGACAATTAAAATAGTTTTCAGATTTTGTGCGGTTGCTAGAGACGCCAAGGATTTTTTTAAATGATCCCATATAGCAATGGTTTTATGAGTATTTGACCATATGAAACCTTAGTTACCATATATGTGAACTTTTCACTTAGCAACTTTGCTAGGGACATCAATATGATATACCAACAAGTTATTTTTAATAACTATATGGGTATTTACCATTATATAAACTCTTAATTCGTATATTTTTCTTTTAGAACTGTTGTTATGCACGCCAATATTGCATAGCAACAATGATTTTTTTATAAAAATACATCTCATATAACAATACTTTGATGGGTATTTGACCACATGAAACCTTAGTTACCATATATAAACTTTCTTCTATCAATTTTCTACTTAGCAACAAACTATTCTTTATTGAACTATCATTTTTAAAGATATTTGATATATATGAATGTTATTGTGTTTTTAGATAAGTAATATTTATTAGTGCTAACAAAGTCAATAAACAACTGAAAATAAATACTTTAAATTCAAATTCTTGAGTACCTAAGAAACAAATTAATGACATTTTGGACATTCCAAATCCTTTGATTGTGTGGCTATGGGCCACACACCTTGATCACCTCACATTAATCCTGAAGTCACTCTACGGGGCGCAAAAGGCAACCGTTACAGTTGGTGATGGGTGCTCCGAATCTTTTAGCAGGGCTGCGATGTTTTACCTTATCTGTTCAATATTTACGGTGAAAGAATAATAAGATCTGCTCTTGATAACGATGTTGGTGGTATGATAATTGGAGGAGAAGTGATTAAGGACCTGAGGTACGCAGATGATACCACAGTTATTGCGGAGACTGTTGCTGAATGAGGCTAACGATGTAGCGCATTCGAGAAAAAAGTAAGAATCTAGGTCTATACCTCAATGTCGATAAAACAAAATTGATGATAATCGGCGCTGAAGGAAATGAAAAGGTACTTATTGTTGACGGTCGACCAGTCATTTTCCTGATTGCGTACCTGCTCAATAGATTTGTTATATAAACTAATAAACAATGATCACCAAAATAGTCAGGGATCAAAATTATTGTAGACCTGAACGTTGTCAGCATACCACATATTAGCAAGGTCAAAGGAGTTAATAGTTTTCCCAGTAAGAGGGTTACAAGTGACTGGCCGGGTTCCAAAGTTGCAATTAACAACATTTCAACTCAATCGGACTTCAACTAGATGGTGATATGTGACAAGAGTGACAAAGCTCTTTTATAATAAAATTATACCAAGACGAAAGACATTGAAATTAGGTAGCCAATATTTATTTAGGAACCAATGTAATACAACCATCAGATACAATCATTGAAATTTACATACATAGATTAAAATACCTAATGATTCGATTTGGTGCAAGACAATAATTTACAAAAATAATTATATAGAAAAAGTGGCTGGAAATATATGTACCATCATAAATAAACTGAAAAAGAAACTATGTGGGACTGATTGTTGACTAATGACCGACGACATTGTCAGAAATTTAGCCATAATTATTTGTTACAGAAATTAAATATAATTCACAAGCATCAATATCAATCTATGGATTTATTTGTGTAAAAAAATTATGCGACTTTGTAGAGGCTCAATTTAACAAATCGTTGAAAATCGTTGAAATTTATTTACTATAGAAAAGATAGAGATCCATCGAGAGTCGGACCTCTGTATAATAATTACTCTGTGATCTGTACACTGTGTAGCTTCGGGGTATTTGCCAGTACAGATGAACTAAATTTAATTTCTGTAATTTAATTCGTATTGTTTGGAGGTTCTCTATTGAATAATTATTTTACTTAAAACTTCCAGCAACATTTTGATCAACCGCTATATGATAATAAGACATGCACGAAATACGACACGTATTATTGATACGTCTTTATAAATTGATAACAACATCTGCAATCAAACTATCGAGTTTGGCTTTCTATACAACAATTACAACAACAGTCGTATCCTACAATTACAGCATCAGTCGTATCTTACAATTATAATATCAGTCGCATCTTACAATTACAACATCAGTCGTATCTTACAATTTCAACATCAGTCGTATCATACAATTACAACATCAGTCGTAACTTACAATTACAACATTAATCGTATCTTGCTATTACAAGCTTAGTCGTATCATACAATTACAACATGAGTTGTATCTTGCAACTACAGCATCAGTCGTATCTTGCAACTGCAGTATCAGTCGTATCTTGGAACTACAACATCAATAGGTACGTGGCAGTCACAATGAATTAGAATGAACGCTGTTTATAAACTACCCCAAAAGCTGACATTATTAAATGTTTTTATTTGTAGAATATGCAGTATATTTGGTATATTTGGTAGTAATTTCAAGTCAAATGATGCGGTTCCAAGCAGTCCCATGGTGGGTGTGGAACGTTTCATAGATCAAATGCTTTTACGTTCCATGATGTCCAATTTGAGATCCAGAAAAAAGTAGCATTCTTAGTCAAATAACATTTAGTCTGCGTATTATACTGATTAGTGGTTAATAACACCTAATTACCTAATTTATCAAAAAAAAGCTTCTTAAATAATCATACTGACAATAAACAATTGAATAAATAAATAATTAGATAATCAAATGCGTCTGGGAATTTAAACAAGTACCTTTTAGAACGTCGCAAAATTTTCCAAATGCCACCATTAATTACCACGTAAATATCACCCAAACTCATGAAACAATTGTCCAATCCCAACACAAGAAGCCACCACAATGGTTCTTAAGGAGTTATTCTCTCGGAGGAATGATCGTCAATTATAATAACTATCTGCTGTTTTTTAAGCCTGTTGGGACATTGCTGATTCTCGAACGAGGAATTGTGATCCTGATTCACAGGTGGAAACATAATTCGCGCACTATGAAATCGATTTCTAATCCCGTTATTTTGCAGCAGCCGGGCCAGTACCGGTGCAGGGTCCCTTGCTACGGGGCTACAGTGCGGCCTTCTACAGACAAACTGGCACACAAATTTTGCTAGGGCATTTTTATAAATGGAATCCGTGGCAAAAATCAGAACAGGATTCACCACAGTGTGCGCCACGGACAACCAGATGAACACTTTGGCCAGTTTGGACAAGGAAAAGTTAATCGCTTGATTATGTGCCAGTGAGGGAAATTTGCTTAAGTCATCCATCAATTGTATGGCGTGCAATGGAAACCAGGTCAAGGCGAACAGCAGAACCAAGGCCAGCGAAAGGCCAAATACATTCTTTCTTTGTTTTAGAAGCGACGTACTGGAGATTGACGAACTGCGCGAAGTGTCCGTTGACAGGAGAGGCATACTGGTGGGGCCCTCCGTATTCCTATTCGTGGACTGTGAGTGTGTCGCAGATTGGATGGGAGACAATTGGCCGGCATTAACTATACCCATTAAACGTGAACAAATTTTGGCATAAGCGTAGGTTATCAGACCAAGTGGTAAAAGATATATTCCAAAAATGATAAACAACGAGTAGGCTATGCGTATGTAGGGTGATAGTGTTCTGGTGGTCAATAAGTCCCAATTTTCATAACATTCGCTCAAGTTAAAGTGCTTAAATTCTCTCAACTGATACACAAATAGATTCGGCAGGGCCACGACGACACTGGCGGCCCACACGATCTGCAGGTGCACGGCGTTCACGCCCCACTGAGGCCAGCAGCGATGACCAGAGCAGCCAACGGTGCAGCTGCTCAGAGATCGCCGCAGGCTGAGCGTGGTCAGGGTGAAGATGCTGGCGCAGACAAACATGGCCCGGAAGAACATGTACAGCCGGCACAGGTTCTGCCCGAAGATCCAGTTGTGGTCGTGGAAGACCATAGAGAGGTTGAAGGGCATGCAGAAGAGAGTGATTAGGATGTCGCATAGAGCCATGTTCAGCAGAGAGATGCGTGTCTGCGAGCGTGCTCGTTTGGTGGAGACAATGATCTTTATGAGCAAAATGTTTGTAATCAGTGAGATGAAGAAGGTGGCAGCATAGAGAAATGTTATAAGACACAGAAACCAACGTGGTAGTTCGTAATCTAAATCATTCAGCCCAGGTAGGTCTAATAGTAAAGTATCATTTGAGGAGAGATTCGAGGTGTTGGTTAAGCTTTTGCTATGCATTTCGAGAAAATGCTTCATGAATGCGAGATGAATTTCACTTTCAGTCATATTTGTACCAAATTGGAGTCGATAATAATCTAAAACAAATAACCACAAAACAATAGATATTTCTAGTGAAGCATTGGATTTTATACTAAAAACAATATATGAAGTACCCGGTTCCGTCTTTATTTTATAAATTTGCGTATAGTGTCAAATAAAAGTAGTATATAATTTTAATTACAAAAATTCAAAAAGTTATGTAAATTTGTTTCTTTTGTTACCATTTTATAAAGTATATTATATTATTTATTTTTTAGAAGCTACAAATTGGAGTCGATAATAATCTACATAAAACAAATAACCACAAAACAATATATATTTCTAGTGAAGCATTGGATTTTATACAAAAAACTGTTACGAATACTAATGAGGAAGGCAAGGAGAATCCATTTTTTGATCCAACCCTAACATACAGATCGGAAGATATCCCGCTGGAGAGCCACAGTTGTGGAACAGTTGGTGGGCAGGGTTCCAAAAGCATTTAGGGACTAGACAACCCACCTCCGATTCGCCTTGCAAATGGTCAAGGTGCACCCCATTGGAGCAGGTCTTAGCCCAAAGGATTGTGAAGAAGTTGTCATTGTGCAGCGCCCTCTGCGGTAACCGTTAGGCATAGCTAGCTACATTGTGTGTGTAACGTGTGAAGTTCACACACTTTACTGGCTTCAAACAGTAGTCAACCCATAATGGTCCGGAAGAAGAAAGAATAGCTAAGGCATAAGATAATTTTCTACACAGGGCAGCCGTTCGTTTGAAAACGGCCAATTTTAAAACATCCTAAAGCCTTCTTTTATGGAAAATAATATTTAGCTCAGAAATTACTTCCACAAAATGGCTCAAACCGGTCTCTTTCTTACAATAAAGCCTATGATTCTTTATTACACAAATACAGAATTCCTACACCCAAAAGATTTTTGAAAAAAATTCTATTTATAGATCAACTTTCTCTGTGGCACCGTCCTCGTAGCTTTTTTTGTCATTGCAACAGTTTCATTTTTTATCTATCATAGAAAATGTTGATATTTATACAGGATGGCCCTCCAAAATTGGGGATAAATCTATTTATGCTAATAAAGAACACTATATTTCAAACAGCAGATATGCTTATGTGTATTCGTTAAATAAGACATTAAAATCGTCAAAATCCTATAAATAAAAAAGATGCTAGGATTTGCTTTTAATGTATACAAAAAATAAATCCAAAAAATGCTGCTTAATTACACAATCTCCAATGGTAATTCAGATAAAATCACTTTAAATTAAGAAAACATTAATTGTAATTCAGAAATACATTTTTTATAACAAATTTATATCAAATTTAGCTCAGAAACAAACAAAAATTATCTACGAATATGTAAAGCTACAAAAGTACTGCGTAGGGGAGCAGACTGTTACAAGGAAATATTATTTCTATGAATTGCAAATTTTCTGAACTATAACGCTTTCTAACTTACACAATACCTTATTTTGAACAGATGGCGCTAGGATTTACTATCAAACATTTCCGAATGCTAAGACTTAAGACAAAATATTATTGTAGCTTATAGACAAATTGTTTGATTAACTGTTCAACATGGTAAACATAACAATGATACAAAAACTTTTAATCTTGTGGGATATCAACACAATTTAGGGGGAAAAACTATAGGCATCAATGTTGTCATTTTGAGACGCGTAAGCACCCGAATTAAACGACTTACAACATTGATGCCTAGCGCTCTTTTCCTATCAAAACTAGGCGACAATGTTTAGAAACAACTTGGCATGCAATGTAAGAAGTAATGAAATATTTTTTATCTAACATAGACATGCCCAGCTTTTCCCATGATATAGAGAAATTAGTCAACTACAATATAGCAATATGGATTAGAAATCGATGGCCACAATGTTAGAAACTGAAGCCGCGTCAGCGGCTGAAGTTTTTAACATTGTCCCCATCGATTTCTATATACATATTGTTATTGTCTATTGCCTTCCATAATATTTTCAAATTTGAAAAGAAATGCAAATATTTATGGAATATTATTATCACAGATATATTTATAGAGAAAGAGATCTGTGATTATTATATTGTCATTATTTGCAAACCGGAATCATTATGAGTTTACTTAATCTCAACAATATACCTGGTAACATAATTTCTGGTTTAGATGATGATACCTTAAATTTTGTGACAAGTGAATCTTTTGATAGATACATGTTAGAACTAGATCCTACATTCAGATCTGAAATAACTGATTTAGAAAATGAATTTGATGTAAGCTTAACAACTGAAGAATTGGAGCAGTTAGCTAAAATTGAAGCCGAAAATATACCAAAAAGCACCCAAAAGGACACTGACTCAAGTGTGAATAAATTTAGAGCATTTTGGAAAGACAGAGGTATATCGAAAAATTTTGAAAAGGCGCCGAAAATTTTTTAAACAATTATCTTAGTCTATTTTACAGCAAATTAAAGAAAATTGATGGTAGTCTTTATGCTCCAAGTTCATTAATTGGCAATAAGCGCAGGCCTACATAGACATTTGACAGGCCACATTATCAATCGAAAAATAGATACACTACATGGTGACAATTTTAAACGATGTAACGCTATACTGAAAGCCATAATTGGAAAATTTATACAGGAAGGAAATGGGAAAATGGAGTCTTATGTCAGGATAGACAACGAAGATATGGTAAAAATTCAGAAACATTTTTCAGAATCTACTTCATTAACATTTCGGCCGATTTTTATGATCTAAAAGTCGGCCGAAATGTTAAACTAAGGCTTTTAGAAAATAAAAATTATGAGAAGGTAATAGACAATATCATTTGGTCCATGTCAAAATTTGAATATGTACATGGTTTTTAAAGAAATAATAATAGTAGTAAATGTTGCTTCATCTTGAAGTACCTGAGGATTATTTGTCTCAAAATATTTGACAAGTTTGTCAGTATCTTCTTTCTTGATTGGCTGATAGTGATCATGTTTACCCCCACTTTTCATAAACTGCCCCACCATGACTTTGAGCATATTATTCGCAGAAGCGAACTCTTTATCAGTAACGATGCTTATTCTTATTCTTTGACGAAGCTTAAGAGTCAAGACTCCATGTCATCTGATTGAAGGTTTGAGTTGTCAATCTTATGCAGGTAGGGAATCACCAGGTTGGGTTCGTTGAGGTGCGTCAGATTAGCATCAGGGTTTAGGGTGTTGAGGCGAGGCGTTTTCCAGGCAGCACACCTGAGGAGATGTTCGGTGTCCTCGTCATGGCAATCTGGAAAAATGTCACTGGTGGCAATACCAATTCGGAAACGGTAGGCTTGCAAGATCTGAGAGTGACCAGTTCTAAGTTGGGACAACGCTCGTTGCTTGTATCTCTTGGGGAGTATTACAGGGTTTACCACAGTAATATGATAATGTAGGTCGTGTTTTTTTAAATTGTAGCTAGCCATTGTTCTGTTGTGATTCTTTTAACTCGGGAATTGGATGTGGACGTTGTTTTGATCGACACTGGTTGCTTCATTAGACAGTGCAGTTATTTCATTTTCATTGGTGTTTGCATGGTCTAGTACCTCGATGAGATGGATAGAATGTTTCTCATTGAGCAGTCTAAGGTTTTGACGAAGTTGATGGAAGAGATAACTGTCTTCATAGTCAACTCCTTTTTTGATTTTATGAATTAGCAAAAGGCTGTCAGAGAAGAGTCTTATAGTTGTAGTTGACGTCTTTTTGGACTCCCTAAGATGTGTTCATAGCAACAGCATCAGCACTGCAAGAAGAACCTATTTCTATTGATCCTACCACAACTTGCAACTCTTCTTTACCATCTTTTCAGCAGAGAAGAACCCCAGCAGCACCAGAAGCGAGTCCATTGTCCATCATATTACCATCTGATTAAAATGAGATATCCAGACAGGGAAGGTTTGAGAGAATGTTGTCTGCGGCTTTCTTACGGATTTCAGGAAGAGCAGTGCGAGGTATTTTAGCTGCTTCATAGTTGAAAATAAGCTGCTTTTTGACAAGGTGGGGGTCGAAGGGGTTTTGGAGGTGACTCGCGCGGAAATCTTCTAAGCCAGTTTCATCAGAGATATGTATCCCTCTTTCTCACCAGCAATAGATTGATTTAAGTCTGAGTTTTGTCGGTCCTTAGGCAAAGTTTATGATTAGGATGGTTTGATGGCATTCGGAGTGATTTTTCCCTGTTTAAAGCAGTAAGTTGGTCTCTTCTTATTTTAAAAGGGATGATATTTGCTTCAAGGAGTAGTGCGTCACAAGGTGTTGATTTTGTAAAACCTGTAATAATTCTGATTGCTGCTCTCTGAACGCGTTCAAGTTTCTCTAGAATTGTTTGTCCAATAGAAGGTAGCCAAACAACTCCTGTATACGCAAGACTGGGTCGGATATGTGTAAGATACATGGTTCTGAGAATTTCTTTGTCACAATCCCAAGTGGTACTCGATAGAGCTTGCAATTGTGGGAATTTGACTTGTCTAATTGGATTTTTTTTTGTTAGCATGAACTGTGAAGTGGGTTGGTTATTCTGTCGAAGTTGATACTTAGGAATCTGGGATTTGGAGTGGTCGATATTTGAAATCTGTTGCTGTTAAGTTGGAGATATTTTGCAATTTGGACATCTCTAGAGGACCTGTGTCTTTTCATTTTTATGCCCAGCTGCTGATCTTGTTTGCTAACTTCTCAGTTAACATTTTAGCTTCTTGTAATGTTTTTCCTCTGGTAAGAACGGCTTAGGCTTCTGCAAATATGGAGACTTCAACACCAGCTATACCATAGAGTAATAAATATATATAATAATTACTCTATGAGCTATACTATTTAAATCAGTGGCCAAGTAATTTATGTAGGTAATAAAGAGAAGGGGAGAAAGTGAAGATCATTGGGGATGCCGTTTCTGAAGAGGTAAAATTTGCTCGAGGTGTTGTTAAAAAGCACTTAGCAACGTCGTCCAGATAGAAAGTTGTTAAGCGACTCTGTTAGACATTTAGCAGCACCGAGTTTTGGGAGTTTTAAAACAAGATCTCTGCGCCATACTTTGTTAAAAGTGTGACTGAAATCGAAGAGTGTAAGCAAGAATCTGGTTGCTGTTTTTGTTTTGTGAAATCCGTTATTTAATTCCAGGGTAATTCTTGCTATTTGATCTTCTGTGGAGCGCTATAAGAGAAAACCAGCTTTTTTATATTTTGTTTCAATGAGCTTGAGTTTAGATAACGATTTATCAATTATCTGAAGCAAAGAAGTGTTGTGGCAGAATAAAATTGATCATATTTCCGTATTACTCTACTGTAGAACAATTTCAAATAGTGGTAAGCATTTCTGTCGACATATTTTCAATATTAGTAGGCAAGCGACTTTCTTAAAGAAAATATTTCAATAGATTTATGTTTAACCTTTCTTGTTTGAGTACCTGTACATTTATTTTATATAATATCTTCTAAATTGTTTAACTATTGCTCTACATCGTTACCAATATCAGGATATATATCTTCATCAAAAGAAGCCAAAAATGCATCAAAATCGTATGGGTATTATATAGTCATGCTCCCATCTACTAAGAGATTGACCTCTTCGGTGCCTCGTAAGATATTTGTAGCTATTCTGTTTTTATAATTTTGATTTCCTAACAATCTTTAAAAAGCAGGCAGATATAAAATTAGGCAATAGATTAACCATCGATGGATTATATTAATCTATGAATCTAAATTTTGCGATCATAAATATTCTATGAAACTTCGGCTGCTGATTCAGCCTCAGCTTCCATAATTTTAAGACCTTATAATCTTAATCTATTTCTACTGTCTTTTCAAATAGCTTTTTCACAACTAACATACAAATTAATTTTTAATAACGAAAAAAAAGCACTACGAAACCGGTTTCGACCTCTTTGGATCTCATCAGTCGTAGGCTCGAACCTGGCCCCTCTAGCGTGTAAGGCGAGTGAGCGCACTTATAAATTATCAACTGTTAGTGACCATTTTAGTAGTTGACCGAAAAGGTTGCTAAAAACAGTTGTATTGTCTACTTACTAACAGTTGGTACATAATTTATAAGAACAACTGTACGCTCACATTCACCAGCAGCCTGGATAACTCAGTAGGTAAGACATTCGCTTTAGAAGTCAGAGGGTCCGGATTCGAGCCTATCTACGACTGATGAGACCCAAAGAGGTCGAAACCGGTCTCGTAGTGGCTTTGTTAGTGAATAAAAAAATATTTCTTTTCAAATAATTTGCAGAATATTATAAAATTAGTGGCTAAACTGAATCGATTTTTATATAATATAAAATAAAATGGACAAAAGATCAAAAATATAATGTTAAATAGATATTCGCCCAAAGGCTTTATCAATATAATTAACAATGAATAAATTTAAATATCAAGTCGACAATTCAAAACGTTATAGGTAGGCAAGACATAGATCAAGAAAAAAATAAACATAAAGTAATAGAAAGTAATTACTAAGTATAATTAACATTAATTGATGGGTTAAATTGTTTTATGAAAGTTTTCTCAGCGGCTTTCCTTTGAAGAGAATCACTAAACCCTGATGAAAGAATTCTAAAGGAAATGCTGTCTAAAGTGATAGGGGAGTTATGAATGTTGAGAAAATGTTGAAAAACAAGGCTGCAAGGTTTAGAAAGATGTTCTTTTAGTCTAGATAGAAAAGTCCTATGGGTTTACATTATATTTTTGATCTTTTGTCTATTTTATTTTACATTATAGTAGTTTTGAGTCTATAAACTAGTCCTGGCTCTGTTGGTGAGTTAGTGTCCATCACAAATGTACGATGTAACCCATGTTTTTATTGTTGTACATATGCAATACGTCCTAGAAAGTTTGGGTGTCAAGCTCAAATATTTTTTTCCTACAGACCCCGCAACGTTTGGGCTTGACCCCTACGAAATGAATTTTAGAAAATCTTATTTTATTGGCATTTTTACCAATTTTAACAAATAAGATGTCTAATCCTATGGGAAGTCAAGGATTACGAATATCATGGTTTTCATTTGATTTGATTCATTATGACGTCATAAATATGCAAATTATTTATAAAATTACCTTAAAATCGATAGTTTTATTTGATAAACAAATGGAAATTGTTAAAAATGTCAATGAAATAACATTTTCTAAGTGTATTTTGTGGGGGTCAAGCCCAAATTTCGTGGGAGGGGGGGTGTCCAGAAATGTATAGAAATTTGGCTTGCCACCCAAACTTTTTTAGAAGTACATACTTGATATGTACAACAATAAAATATATGGGTTACTTTGTACATTTGAGTGGACACGAACTTACCCTAAAGCCTAGACTAAACTATTTCTTTAGCTATTGTCGAAACAAAGTACATTCAGCGATTTTTATATCACCATAATGTACATGTGCTGTCCAATTGGAAATAAACATTAATAACTTATTTTAATGCAAAAATGTGTGGTAAATTAAACCATTGCTGAAAATATACTCAGATAATGGTGGTCATTTAGTTTTATCCCAGGGCGTAGATTTACTTCAATTAGAACAATGAAATGATTCGTTTTTTCTAATGCAATCCAATTATGATAATTCGAGATAGATTCAATTGGATTTTAAAACTGCGTATCACATTCAATTATGTCCCTGTTGCAAAAAATGAAATTGTAACAAAACATTCAGATCTGATGAAATACAATTAAAAGTTTTTATGTTGAATAATAATACAATCATGGCTAATTGGATAAACTTGTCTATGAATTAATATTGAGTGATTGAACGGTTCTGCCTTCTCCTGTTGATATATGAACACCATGATCATTTGCTAGAAATATCTTTGGCGTAGTCGTTCTAAAATGTTAAATTTTGTTTCCGACCTGTATTTGCTCACTTAGACGCAAGACAATGTGTGGTACTGTGGACTATCTGCCCCCCGAGATGGTGGATGGACCGCATCATGACGAGCGAGTGGACCACTGGGCAGTTGGGGTGCTCTGTTATGAAATGCTCTGTGGCAGGCCTCCCTTTGAGGGGGAAGATCACTCGGAAACCTACCAGAGAATAAGAAAGATCAAATATGGCTTTCCAAGCATTATAAAAACGGATGCAAGGGACCTAATTTCGAAGGTTAGTGGTACATCTTTAGTGCAATATGGATTTTGGTACTTAGTGGTAGAATGGACCTAAATAATATGTGGAATTCAGTTTTTGGAAATATAAAAAAGAGATTCTATCATTTACAAACAATGTTCATATTATGTAAAAGCCAAATTTGCCTAATACGAAGCAATATATGGTTTCCTTTATCGTTTCCATATATCTGCGAATTCTATTGTCTCATTCAACGATGCAAGAAGCATGCATCCCAAATTCACTGTAGAATAGAATACAAATTGTAACTGTTCTATTTTCTATATGAATATGATGGCTTGTAACAAACACCAGGCACACATTTTGAAATTATCTGAAATCTTTGTGTATAGATTCGCATTTTATAAGCCTAAAAATACATTTGTTTAAGTTTTAATAAATCCAACAAAGTAAATTAATCCTGAATAAATAATATAATATACATAATGGGAGATGCTTTTAATCCACTTTTGAATGTGAATCTTGTTTTTGATTACCAGTCCCAAAAAGTGAAGTTCTGTAACCCCCCCCCGACAGAATTGTTAGTATTGTTTTTTTATTGCAAGCATTCCCAAAAGTAAGGATTCGGGTTTGGTATGTTGAATTTTCCATGAAAAGTATTTTTCTGCCTACTCAATACCCCACCTAGGTAACTCAGATCACACATTTTGCAACTGTTTTATAAATATTAATTTACTTGTTTTATGTGTAATCTAGAAATAAGTCTCTTGTATATTGATTCTGCTTTCTATGCTTTCATTGATCTTGATAGGTAAGCTCTTTTTTTTCTGTGGATTTGTATTTGTATTATTTTGTTATTTCATGAGTACTATGGACAGTGTTTCACAGCTCAATAAATTGTTCATATTTTATCTTGTTTATGGACCAGTGAGACAATAAAACCGATATCTTAGTTATTCTGAATAATAAAATAGTTTTAAATTCAATTAAAATGATTAGAAACCACATTTTATGTTACTAAATGGATATTAATGGTTTTTACATTAAGATTTTGAAGAGAAGACCTTCAGAGCGTCCTTCATTACAAGAAATTCGTAGCCATCACTGGATTGGGACCTTTGCTGAGAAAGAGGTCAATATGAATTCTGACAATACTTTTAAGAAGCGATAAATGCTATGGACATTACCAAGGTAATCTTGAACTACACATACAAGGTTGCCTTGACACTATACTGTTGGATATCCACATCGGTATTGTTATTTTTGACATATTTTTTTCAAGTGGCTATTACTACTGGTTTCGTGCGCAATAGTATAAATTTTTAATTATTTTTAAACACGTTTTAAATTGTTAATTACATTTTTAAATAAATCAGAAGAAATTCCAAAACAAATTTAGACATTACTAACTTCTTATTCCCCAGAATACATGATCAGGTTAGAATCGGACACCTTTGGGTCTAATTGTGCCGAACAGATTTCTCCTGGCAATTTCGGTAACCAATGAATTTGCATAAGTCTTCTGGTTGGTCTTTCCAGTGGGGGCAAAGGGGGTCATTATTCTTGTCAATAAGGCATCTGTAAGCGACAAGCCTTGCGATAGTGCTCAACACGGAGTTGAGCAAGTAGAACTTCCGTTTTTCGTTCCAGTTTAGTGATATTTTGTTGACCGTCGTAAATACATCGAGTCCTTATGTGGGTCATAGGATGTTTCGAAGTGTCTGCAAATGGTACTTTTAGCAGCATCGTAACTGATAGGTTTTGTAAAGTTGTTATCACCAGCTGTAATTTTCTTGGCTTCATTGTCGGCCAATTTCTTTCCCCTAAGGTCATAATGGCCAGGGACCCGTTGAAGGTGGACGCGGTTCTTCAAGTTTCTTTTGAGGTCTTGAAGATCAGGGTTGAGAGAGTTAGTATTGTTGGTGATGGCTTCAATAGTAGACATACTGTCGGAGAATCGACATTAGTCTCGAAAATCTAGCACCTTTGGTAGAATGGATTTCAATGGTCTTAGGGTTCTCAGGATCGCCGTCAGTAATAATAACCGCACTGTTTCCTCTGTCGGTCCCTCCACTCACAGAACAGTCTGTGTAATCCGTCAGTTCATGAGTGTCATTATTGATGGTGTAGGTTGCGTCTTTCTTTCAGATTTCTTTATCATAGGCCTTGGTGCTGCTGGAAAGGAATTTTGTGCTGTATGTGTAAATTTTCCAAGGTTTCTTTGTGAGGCTACCAGAGAATTTTTTGTCGTAGCTTTCAGTATCTGCTTTGTGCAAGTTGTAATACTTCTCTCTCTCCAGCTGCAGTAGTATTGAAGATTTTCTGAGGTTTTCAGCACTCCAGCCACATTCCTTACCAGCAAATGCACTGAGCATTTTGTATTTGTTTGCGACCTTATAACTTTTTCAACTTGTGGTCTAAAAGACAAACTATGGTCGAGAGTGGCACCAAGGAAAATAGGCTCCGGATTCACTTTAAGAACAATGTTGTTGAGCTTGGGGGTCCATTTAGTTTCATTGCAGTCAGAAGAGAAAAGAGCAATCATTTTGTATTTGCCGATGTTAAATTTGTGCTTCTTTTTTTGCTCCATTCGTAAATCTTATTCACATTCACTTCGACTTTACCAGTTGTAATTTTTTTAGCTTTGTCTTTAGACCAAATACCTACGGCATCAGCTTATAAGCCATTATGTCATTTTCAGAGGCATTAATATTAACCTTATAATTCTAGATAAATAACATTCATTCAACAATTAAATTAATAACCAAACAAACTATGTGAAAAATAAGAGCACGTGCCAAATGTAGGGCTCTGAATTTTGATTAAAAATTAGCTACTGATTGACTGACAGCTTGTCAATAATTTGACAAACTACTAATACATTGCAATACAAAAACTTTGAATCACCACATTTCAATTATTTTTACCTGTATCTGTGAATACAGAAGCGGAATGTACTAAATTATGTTTTAATACTCGTATCAATAGTTTTAAATACATTTCTTTATAATTCCTTGTAAATATTTGAAAGAGAAGTACATAAACTGTGCAAAGCACAATAGACATTTAGAAACTGTTAGCCAGGATGTACGTACCACCAAAATTATGTACATAATACAACCTCAACTTAGTGTTTTTTATATGTCTCTTTCTCCAGGTCTCTCCTGTTCCCCTAGCTCTGCCCCTCCAAACCTATCTCCTTAGGCCCATTGTCCCTAGCCGTTCCCTCTTCTCCAAACCTGTCTCCTCCCAAGCCTGGGAAAGGAGGCAGTCCTGTGAG
>JAUYWI010053535.1:0-17522 GCA_034780595.1 Parotoplana pacifica
TGCCGCGACCGGGGCTCGAACCGGGTACCTCCCGATCCGTAGTCCAGCGCGCTACCCACTCGGCTACCGGCTGCTCTCAACTTGTCATCATCGTTGAATAACCGCGCATTTATATAATTTTAGGGTTTTTGGGAGCCAGCCACATCGTTGCATCGTGCACTTTTCGGCTTTGCTTATTTGAGCGCTTGGTTTATAGGGCTGTCGCTGGCGGCGGTGTTTAAGTCCTCGTCTGATGGGGTGGTTCGTTCTCGTTTCTTCGTGGGTTGTGTTGCTTTGACTGGGATGTTGAGCAGGTCCTTATCAAACCAGGATTGACTTATGCCCGGCATATAGTTAGGTAGTGAGGCAGTTACATTGAGGAAGTAAGGAACGAGCTTCCTTGCTTTGGATTCTGCGGCGCCATCATCGCTGCCAAGTCCAGTTCCAGCTGACTTACTCTCAACCAATTCCACACCATCCTCTTGAGTTCACCGACATTTAGCTGCTTCATATTTAGACAACGGTTGAGGACGAATGTGGGAGGGGATGTTGCAAATTTGTTCCATGGAGTAATTGAACTGGCCAATTTCTGTTTCACACCAGCACCCTCGATTCGTCATCTCGAGGATCTGCCTGTAACGTCTGACCATAATCCTTGAATCACTTAGTAGTCCAGGAGGCTAGTAGGGCGTATTTGGCTGTACCAATATGGGTAAAGCATGCAGAAATCCGCCGATAAATCCACTGGATTCAGCGATCACGATAGGATATAGTTTGCTGCGTAGAGAGACACTTTTTGAACCACGTTTGTCTAGGCAAGCCATGTGTTTAGTGATCAAGTTCAGTAAAACAAATGATGGTGAATGTTGTTGGAGAAGGATGCCCGCCTTTAGACTGCCAGCAATTGCTTTAATACAGTGCATAACTTGTTGTGCCATTGTGGGAGATGAATCACATAGCTAGCCTGGTTCTTGTAAACTGTCACTTGTGATTCCGGTATCCATTCCGCAGCCTCTTTGGAACAGTTTTTCCACCAGACAAGTAGTTCCTTGTTGTTTTCTTAATAGTACACTGTTTGAATACTTCATGTATGGGAAACAGCTCTTGGTCCATGTGCTAACTGTGGATCAACAGCACTCAATTCCGGCTCATAAAACAGTGCGTGTTCAATAACGTGACCACAATCAGCAACCACATATAGAAACAGCCAATGTATCGAACTAATAGCTGGCGAATTCCTATCAGTCAGTATATACATTGATTTACCTGCTGGATGCGCATCTCGTTTATAATGAGGACAGTCGATATAGCAACCAGCCGATTTGCTGACTGCTTGTTACGTAGCTTCTTTTGGGGGTAAAAAAGTGGGGCTTAATCGACTCAGAATTGAATTCTGAGTCGATTGGGAACCACTTTTATGTTGACCACAAGTTTGCTCTCAATGTTCTCCTAGCCAAACGAGATAACCAAATGGAATCAAACCTAGTATATAGGACCACAGGGTCTCATGAATCCGATGTTCAAATGACAGCCAAATCGGTAGTATCAAAGGCCCGTTAGAGCTATTTATAAACTGAAATATCTTTCCAAACCACCGATTTAGCTTGAATATCAACAGCGATTTTATGAGACCATAGCGGTGGATTTTTAATGCTAAATCTGTTTGTGATGTGATCTGTTAATATATGTTGCGTGCTTGAAATGGCGTCTGCAGTGACTTGTTTATATTGTATAATTGCTAGGGATAATTAAATGAAACCACGATCAAATCTGTCGTTTCGATTCAAAAAGAATTTTGTTCCACAAATGGTATAGAAATTTACAGTTTTAAGTGATACGTTAATTCATTCTAAATTGAATAAAGTTTTAATTTACCCGCTTAAGAAATGTTTACTTTCTGACTAAGCTAAATGGACCCTTATTCACACGAGGGGAGGGGGGGTCGAATAATAAGTTGGGCATAATCGACTCAGAATTCAAATGTGAGTCGAAAATAAGCCCTACCTATTATTTAACACCTCCGCCCTTGTAGAAATTAAAAGTCTATTTACTGACCTATAATTTTTATGTGCCAAAATATGTTGTTACAATCATTTGAACAATTGGCTTAGATCATATTGTATGAATAAATAAAAAAAGGACTTTTGAATGTCCGGCAGACTATAATGAATATTTTCTGTTTAGATGTCGAGCTGGTTTTACTGGGGATGGCTATCATTGTTCCGACAGGGACGAATGTTCGGATGGCACTCACAATTGCAGTCCTGATGCGAACTGTATCAACGAGGTGGGCAGCTACAAATGTGAATGTAAGACTGGCTATCAAGGAAACGGCCATATTTGCAAAGATATTGACGAATGCGCTACATGCACGTCTAATTGCCATCAGTATGCTACCTGTGTCAATAAGATTGGTTGCTATGAATGTCACTGTAATAGAGGCTTCATAGGAGATGGTAGACTGTGTGTAGGTAAGTTACAATCACCCATAGTTAACTAAATTAGTTTTTTTAAATCAAAAACATAAATTTAATAAAACATTTTTACACTGCTAGTAGAAAAAGAACATAAGATAGTTTTTAAATATCTATAAAACAAATATGAGCCAATTAACTAAAACCAGTCATTAACTTTCAGATCGTCATGAATGTTCTGATGGTACCAGCAAATGTGGACGTGATGGAACCTGCCATGAGACAGTTGGATCCTACAAGTGCACCTGCAACATTGGCTACCGTGGTGATGGGTGGATATGCAGTGACATCGACGAATGCAAAGAGGGTTTGGCACACTGTGATCCCAATGCTTTCTGCACGAATACACAGGGATGCTACATGTGCACCTGTAAAGAGGTACTTATGATTGTTCTTTCTGAATTGGGTATTATTCTGCCGATTAGGTTATACCAACCTTAACCTGTGTTGTAAAATGCTTATCAGTTTTGTCAACTGTTACTGATTGAACAATTTTAACAATGTCTCTGTAGTTGGCAACCCCCAACGCCCTCAAAAGAATAAAGAAGCTTAGATATATCTACTAAATATGTACAAGGTGAATCAAAGGTTGGGAGTCATTTAGTAAAAATAAATTAAATATTATGTGCAAAATTACTTGCTAGTAGTATTGTATTTTATGATTTTTCATATAACATAAACTAAAAAAATGTGATAAATTACAATACTACTAGCAAGTAATTTTGCACATAATATTTAATTTATTTTTACTAAATGACGCAGACTTTTGGCTCACCTTGTTTGTTATTGACTTAGTACTATTTTTGCTTATTAATCGATGTGTTTGTTAATAGTATCACGTTAGAATACCATTAATTAATTATTTTCTAATTTTTTATTTCTTTTTAGGGTTACACAGGCGATGGATACAATTGCACTAAGAATTTAGTCAATGAATGTGCTGATTGCTCGGACAAATGCGATCCTAATGCAATGTGTATAGACACCCCTGAAAGCTATTATTGCAAATGTAAAGGTAAACTATTCTGCAATTCTTTTTTCTGTTTTTAGATAGAATGTAATTTTATTTTATATTTCATTGAGGTTGCATTGATGTCATAAACAAACAGACAATATTTTGGTACATCTTACACGAAACATTGAAACCTGAGTTCAGATTCTAGCATTGATTTTAAGAACAACATTTAATAATCAATTTAGGTACCTAGATCTCTTTAAATATGATTGACATTATGAATTTGTAGAGGGTTATATGGGCGATGGTTTCAAGTGTACAGATATTGATGAATGCAACATGGGCAAAAATCCCTGCGGTCCTGGAGCAATCTGTACTAATTCTGTCGGCTGTTATACCTGTAGCTGCATGAAAGGATACAATGGTAAGTTTTGATCTACTCTGTTACTACGTCACTTTCTTACCATATATTTTTTTATTGTTCTTGTTTTTTCAATCCTTTTTGTTTATTATATTACATACAAAAAGCAGATTTCTCTTTCTAGTTATCGGTACAATGATGATCTGCGTAATTTGTTTAGCTATTAATTCACATTTTATAACTGCTTTCCATGATATGCCATTTAATGGTACAAAGTGTTGTTTATTTTTTTGGAGGTCAGCTATAGAAATCATTAACTAACTTTTGTGCAGTGCAGTAGTACATTATTTTCTCTGTGTTAACCACAGAATAATCATACCTATTACTCTATGGTGTTAACTATCTTTTTGTTTAAAGAAACCAAAACAGGGGAGTGTGTTGACATTGATGAGTGTCGTCTGAATCTTGACAAGTGCTGCGATGGAGCTAAATGCACCAACACTCCAGGCTGCTATACCTGCCAGTGTCCGGCCGGATACAGTGGAGACGGCTGGTACTGTAATGACATCAACGAATGTAAAGATGGCACTCACACCTGCCCTAGAGATAGAGCAAGTTGTGTGAATACGATTGGGTCCTACAGATGTGTTTGTAACCCGGGCTATAAGGGTGATGGAAGAAATTGTGCAATTGGTAAGACTTTGCATCATTCTCGTTAAGATTATTATGTAACATGTCAAATGAGTAAAATTGTTGTTTGAGATCACTGGCCATAAAGGACTTATTTAAATATTCAGTGTCTCCCTAAAGAATAGGTATTTTATAGTCAGACCAAAGATACATAATATCGTCAAGATAAGATCTATCAGCAAAGCTTTCGATGCTTGTCTAATTGTATTATTTTTCTAATTAACATATTACAAATAGGGAGGTCGAGTCCTTTTAATACAAACACTCCCAATCCCAATACTATTTTTTCCTATCAATTTTATTTTATTATTCATACAATAGTAGTACAAAAAGTAGTATGACACGATCAAATGAAATTGTGAATTTTGAACTTAATAAATAGCCGCCATGATAAATTAGTAATTATTTGTTGATCATTGACACATTTTGATGGTATTATGTCAATCTTTGGGTTCGACCGTCACATAGCACCCAAAGGTCCACAGAATAACCTAATTGGTATCTCAATTTTTATTTTTCAGACGTCTAAAGAATTCACCACCAAGGAAAGCAAGCAATTTGAACAGACTTGTTAAATCGTTAAAGTATTTTGTTTACATATTATTGTCTCTTATATAAACCTTTTACTTCATATGCTTACCTTCAAATTGGAGCAATTAATTTCTATCATTCGTGATCGGCAACGGTGACATTTATTTAATTTCAATTGTTAATAAATAATATACTACTCCACATGGATTACTAAATAAAACTAAATAGGACGCTCTCAATATCAACAAAAATGAGTTGGTTAGATATCTATTACATATTAAGTAAATAAAAAGATGCAATTTCGTGATATTATTTTGTTTAATAAAAATACATTTCTATGTTTTAATCACGTGTATTTCTGGAGTTTTATAATCCTTTTTAATTGTACAGTTCTATTGTATTCAGTGTTCATCTCGATACATTTTTTTTTCATTTTTAGAAACCATAAAAGTCAGTCAAGTCTCTAAGTTTCTTATCATAAATATGACCATTTATTTAGTTAATCCACCTATGTCTGAACTCTAAACACATTTCAGTTTTAAACGTTTTTTTTCCAGGTTTTGTTTATAACTGTAAAATAATTTCAAAATATAGGAATTCCTCTAACTCTGCCAGAAACAAACGCTGTGTTCCCTATTCAGCTCTATTTAGTAATTCGTGTACTGCTCATAGTTCAATGGTTCTGGAAGTAGTATGTTAGCAACTTTTTATTCAATATTAAAATCATTCAATTTATTTGTATATTTTACAAAATGTGTGTACAGTAATTTTAATGAAAATTATTTTTTCGTAATTTATAAAATAAGTGTCAATAGTATTTATTTCATAAATAAATATCATCATCTGGATTTTGTCATAATTATTTTATTCTTTTAAATACATACATACATTATTGTTATGTAAACTGTAACTGAATGTCAATAATGTTATTTAATGAAATTGCTTTCAATGTGTTGTCAATGATGAAATGAAAGAAAAACTATTTGTTGTCAATACAGAGAAGATAAACCAAATATTAATTTTAAGCAATGAATTAAATGAACTTCGGTAAATAATAACGGGATTTATTTTATTTTTAATTTAAAAATCCATTTGTGCTTTTATTCAATTTATTTTCTCGACCATTTTATATTAATCATCAAGTGCTATTTTCTTAATCTAACAAACTATGTCTTAATTAGTGGCTACAGTACAAATAGATGCCAAATACGCAGTTTAATTCGAAACAAGCTGTCCATTGATTTTAGAGTTTATGTTGGCGCCAAACTTGCGACCACTTCTCAAATTGAAGGTTTGACAAAAAGTCAGTCAGTACCTTTGGAGTGAGCGTTGTGCTCAAGTGGTGTTCATACTTAGAGACGGATCTGAATAAATCAAAATAAAAACGAAATTTATTAGTTCAGTATTTATATGAGTCATTTGGATTTACCATATTAATCACGGACATAAGAAATTTCAATAAAAACAAACCGCTTATATAAAAAACACATTTATTGTATGTTTGTAAAAATTTATCATATTGAATATCTACAAGAAATGAATAATTTACAATAAAAAAATTCTATGTATCAAAATATAGAAAATGATATTAGCTTATAAGGATTTTAGTTAGACAGGTAAATATCGAATTTAAAATGCATTTATTTTGCAAGATAATCTAACTTAGAATTGTATTAAAGTGATTATTCAAATTACTCACATTGAAAATTGTGATTTTCTAAGCAATCATAAATGAATTGTAAGATGTCTAAGCATTAGGTACTAAAGAAATATATGTACATACCAATTGTACAGGTGGGAGACTTATACATCGGTCTCATGATTTGTTATTAAGCAAATAATTAAATGACATAAAGTCTATTAAAATAATAAATTGGAAAGACAATGCTTTTGAGAGAGTACATTACAAAGAATTTAGTAACAATAATTTACTAAAAGTAGGTAATCATTTTTCACAGTTCAATATTTATTCAAAACAATTTTGTTGATTTTTTTAGACATACATTAGTAGAGGTAAACCTTTTACAAATAAATCACTATATGTAATTGGTTAAAAAGTATTATGTACATAAAAAAATAAACTTACTGAATATCATATCATATCGTAGATGAAATTATTACATAAAAGATTATTTTGCATATTATTTATATTTACTAACATATTACCTATAGGTATGCTTACAGTACATAAATTATTTGAGTCCAATATATATACAAATCATGTAGAAGTCTAATTAAATTCAAATCTGAAAGACGTTTTGAATTTTTTTAAAATTAAACCAAAAATGATTGGGGTTTTATAGATAGACGCTAAGTTATATATCACATAACTCGATGTTAAGGAATCATCAATTAGATCATCAACACAATTTTTGAATTTGATTTCTATATTTTACACCTAGAGATTATAAATAAAGTGATTTAAGATAGTTAATTCTTTAACAAAGTACCCGCTTCCTTCAATAGTGTGTCTGCTTTTTGCAACTTTCTCCTACTCAGTTCCAAGCGCTCCGATTCATTTCCCTTGGCCGATCCAGTTGCACTACCCGGGCGACCTCCAGTGGCCGATCCTGAAACGCTTCCAGGGCCGCCACTGTCAGGAAAACTGCTCATGTCGTCCGTATCACCCAGCGAATTGCGTGACGCACCATTGGCAGCTACACCGGTTAAAAGATGGGATGGTTCGGCGCTAACGTCATGGTGATTGTCCGTACCGTTCTCCACAACTAGACCACGCTGGTACTCTTTCAGGTTGATAGGGTCATTTCTGCTAGTGGGATTTGCTTGTTGCTGAGAGAGAAGGGGCATGACTGCGGTAACTTCCTCCGGTAGTACGTCACCAGTAGCAATTCGGCTAGCAACGGGCATAGCAACCGCGTTGGAAGCTCGGCGAACAGATGATTTATTATTATAGAGAGCACTGGTGCTCGACGCTGCTCGAATTGGATTCTGAATGGGTGAGCTATCGCCCGGGACTTCGTCATAAAGAATCTTGGAACCACGCAAATCTCCTGCACTGCCTCCCCCTACTCCTGGGTTTAGTATAGGCTGTTGCTGAACCATGTAGACCATGTTGCCGGTGCTGGTCATAGTTGGCACTAATATGGTGCTGGTTGACATGCCAGCTGGCACCTGACCTAGAGGCATTGACGGGGGCAGGGCGCCTTGTTGGGCAGTACGCATTGACGCCTGGGCCACGGAGGCGTAAGTGTAACCGGTTGGTGCTGCGGGACTATTGGATGATGTAACCGCGTTCATGCCGCCATGGACGCTGCCCAAGGAGAGGTGACGCTGGTGACTAGCAATGGAGCCAGGATGGCTGAAATAAGAGGTCTGGTGAGTGCCATTTTGAGAGGGCCATTGAATGTCCTCATAGACACCGGGCATTGAATTTCGATTACGCATTTGTGGAAAGTTAGGGTCCGGGCCTCTGCCTTTCCGAACACAAAGACAAAATTCCAAACAGGAGTACTCTGGGTTGTTTATACCCTTCTTTTTCTTTCCTAAAATACAAAATGTTTCACAATTATTTTTTCTTTGTTTCCTGCGGCTCTGCTGTAAAATTTAAATTGAACCTTTAATTCGACCATAAAGTATAAACTATTACTCACACCAAAGCTGTTAAAAAGGTTTCTGCATTTAGTAAAACAAATTGCTTTAAACGATAAAATAGATGTCAATTAATGAGTTTTGTACGAAGCAGTATATGATGTGATAGCTATTTATCAAACAAATGAATTTTAATTATAACAAAAACGTATCTCGATGCCATTTCACTACACACTTATTATCCAAAGTACACAATAAATTGAATTTAGAAAATGGAATACATAATTTAAGAAATAGTTAAACAAATTTTAAATAACCAAAAAAGTGAACTTTAAAAAATAAGAATTTTGTTTTCTATTATGATCGGCTATTCATTTATCATATAAAATCTTATAGGTAATATAATTTTTCATTTAACCCAAATTTCTATAGATTGCATTATAATTTTATTCTTAATTATCATGTGACCTCAAAGCCATCAACATCAAGATGTGTAATTTGTAATAAAATTTAAAAGGTGCTAACGATTTTTATGGCTAATTTATTTATAATAAGATGGCTGCCTCTTATAAAATGCAAACCAGTTACATGGAGTAAATTATGGACACAGTCATTTTATTTAAGGACTAACAATAAAAATTGTTAGTAGCCATGATAGTATCCTCAGGACAATAACATAAGTGCAAACTATTTAATACATTTTCTGGGGGGTCTTGTTAGTTCATTGTCATTTTTAAACAAAATTGCAAGATACAGAACTTTTAATTCATTTCGGAATTTGTTACTAAACATTTACATAGTTAGATTCTGTTTGTTTGAAATGAATGGCGTGTATTGTGTGCGACCTTATCCAGGTATATCTAAACATGTTCCTCTGCAAAGTAACAACGCATTGCCTTCGTTTCATTAACACCTTACACAAACTCGTATTACGCAGTGTTTGGTTCACATTTTGATCTATTCTTCTGGTCATCAACTTTGCTGAGCAAATTATTAAAAAATGAATGACAGTTGCACTTAAAATGTCATTCACAGTTGGATTCTGTTTAGACATTTTATTGCTGGTGTATTACTTTTTAGAAGTTTATGTAAATCATTGTAAAAGCAGATAATGTATAGCATTTTGCATTCTCGTTACCGACAACTAAACATCTTACCAGAACAAACAATCACGTTACCGGATAGTTAAAATTAAAGCATAAATTTACCAAAAGTAATATTCAGTTTACCACTATCAAGTAGAATACCAAATTGTGCATTCGTATTACCAAATTACATGTTTAGTTACCAAAAACTAAAATCATAAAACAAGATTTAATTTCAACATATACAAATACAATTTATTACAAATACAAATTATTATCATTCAAATTACCAAAACTATCTATCAATTTAACAAATACTATAATCATTATAACAAAATATTATTAATCTTTACCATCGATATCTTGTCTTGTAAAACTCTGTGGAATGAAACGGTTGATTGAGCATTTAGGTTGAGTAATTTCATTAATAGCTTCATTTCCAAGTCTCATTAGAATTCTAGTGCGCCACAGTTCTTGTGTTATACCTTGAGTAACTCGTTGATTGTTGGCATCGATGATTTCATCTCGTACAGCTCTCGTGGTCAGTTGTCTACTGGTACCTATTATGATCCAATGTTTGCTGCTGAAGATCGAAGTATACTAATCCAACATCAGCATTGATTGCCAATATGAGGTTGACATTCCGGCCCCTAGCTCCAACAATCTGCCGAACTCTTTCGCCTATAGGAGCTCCCCCTTGATTCCTTCTTGAGTACATATTGAAGCCACATTCATCAATGTACACTATGCTGACATTCACTGGTAAGTGAGTAAACTATGTGGCGTATTGAAATCGTCGTTCTTTAGTTTCGGGATTAGGGGCCAAAAGGGACGTCCGCATCTTTCCAAGCAATCTTTACAGAGATGAGTTGATTATGAAGATGCCTGTGAATTGTCGTGGAATGTACTTGGGGTTTGTCTGGCAACATTCTTCTATAAGTTGATCGTTTATTCTTTTCTTAGTAATGAACAGCTCCTCTCTAGCGATGAGCAAAATTGTTTGAAGCATTTCGTCATCAACTTTCCTATGCCGCTGTCCTCCCTGGTTCCTTCTCTCAACTCTCCCTTCTACTAGCCAGACACGTATGATGCTTCTCGTATCTCTACTGATATTCAAGTTGTCCGCTAACAGTAGATGATCCTCTCCGGTTTCGGAACAGATCACTATTCTTTGTCGATCTTGATTGTTGACTTGCCGACGACGTGGTCTTTCCTGGGCCATTGCTTTGTTGAAAGATGAATATTTGTAATTCATTTCCATAGATAGTGTAAAATAGTTGCATAATTTGTTAAGCAGACATCTCAATACAGTACATGCTAAATCACACTCATTTAGTTATGTAATAAGTATAAAATGGTTATTAGAAGGCATATCCTGGTAAGTGCATAATATATTGTATTCTGAATGATCGGTTTATTAAAATCAATGTCATATTTGGTAAACACGTCTTTTTGAACATTACTATCAGCAAGTTGGATACAGTTAGCGGTAACGAGATTGCAAAATGCTATATTATGTTTTTTACTCATAAGTTGATTTATAAAATGGATGTATCTGTCTGTACCTATATCATTTTGCAGTAATTTCAACAAATTTGTATGGATTGAATTTAAATTTACTATTTATAAGAAAGTAATAATATTCTAATCATCTGACAACAACAGCAAATTTATAGGTATATTTATTTAACAAAATCATCAACAAACTTACTAATATAATTTCTGACTAAAACACATCGTATGCAAAAAGCCAAATTCACTAGAAGTGACAGTCCCAAAAGAGTGATTACAGTGATTACAAGATCACCTCTGGTTAAAGTTGAGACTGCAAGAAAAGAACAGAAATAATAACTTCATCACGACTTAAAGCATCTCTGTGTAAGATTAATGAAATAGTTTTTTTAATGTGTAAGATTAGATTAAGGGAATGGATTTCAATGTTCAACGGTTTTCTATGTGTAAGATTAATTAATTAAGTGAATGATTTTGCAATGTGTAAGAATATTTAATTGAATGATTTTCAATTTGCAAGATTAATTAAGGGAATGATTATTATCAATGTGTAAGATTAAGGGAATGATTATCAATCTGTAATAATATTTAAGGGAATAAGTTTAATGTGTAAGACTATTTAGGGAAATAAATTTGAATGTACAAGATTATTTAATGAAATAATTTTGATTGTGAAAGATTATTAAATAAATATTTTTGAATATGTAAGATTATTTAAGGGAATAATTTTGAATGTGTAAAATTATTTAAAGGAATGATTTTCAGTGTGTAAAAATTAAGCGAATAGCTTTCAGTGTTATAGTAAATGTGTAGGACCGGGAAAAATGGTTGCTCAAAGGAAAGTATTTGCTCAACAAAAAATGGTTTTACTGTTAGCATATGATGATGTATATATAGTGTACGAAGATCTCCTGAATGCATATGCTCATGACTGGATCTTTAATGAAACATAATGATATTATTTGGTTGGATTGGAGAATAGTTGGTCCAGTTGGGTCTCTGAAGATAAATTTTAATTATCATTTGCTTCTGAGAGAAATAAAAATTGTTGGAGATTAATTTTAGACATAATTTCAAGTCAATGAATAAAGTCTTCTTTGTACAATACAATTTTTTTTAAACAATTGTTAAATAAACTAATAAAACATAATGCAGCTGCAAACAACAAAACCAGTTAGATAATCGATAGCCAAGTAATGCAAGTTTGAGGCTCCATGTGATGCTGATAAAATGTAAAAGTTTATAAATCAAACGCAATCGACAAATCTTTGTTTTAAAATTATAGTTAACACATTTCTGATCTTTTTAACTAACTTGATTTAGATAATTTAAAAATTCAGCTGCTGATAAATTTATAATACGACTTAGAAGAAAAAAAAGATTCTGATAATCGGATTATTTATCAGGTTTCCTTTCATCTAGTTCCAAGTGGGTACTTACAAAAATCTTTCTGATATTGTTGGGTGGAATCTTTGCTGCTCATTGTATTTTTATTGGAATCTTTCTGACTGTTAGACTCTAAAAGAAAAAGAAATAATGAAATATCTTATTTTAAAATAACGGAGCAAAAGTAATTCGAAATCTCAAAATAGAATTTTCGATATCAAATTAATTTTATTTTAAAGAATATTTCACAATAATAGCTGACTTAGTTTAAAAAATGGATACTTTTGTCACAAGAATGATCAAAGCACCAAACTTCGTCAAAAATTAGGTGACTTTATGCACATGCTATATGATTTTATTCTTTTGGATTCGTTGCTTAGGCCATGAACATGGTCCTATGTTAAATTCCTACCTCTCAAGAAATTGAACGTACTCGGTTTTTACTCTTGTTTATCCAATTGGCTTATAATTTAGGGTACAGACGTATGGTGATGTTACAAGTAATTAAAAAATTGGTGTGGACCTACCTTCACAGGAAATAGGTTTGCAGAAAAGTATTTTATATTATTTTTACTTAAGTTATGTGTTTTATACATAACTTTACTTACAAATAGTAATATAAAATATTTTATGAAAACCTATTTCCTGAAGGTAGGACCACAAAAAAATCATCTAATTTTTTACCAAATTTCGTGTTTTTATCATTCTTATCACTAAAATTTGACTAAGCTACCAAACTACAAAGGTACATAGAAATATATTTCATAATATGTGGATTGAATTGTCAAAAGGAAATTAAATTGGCTGCAATTAAAATACATAGTTCTTGTAGAGTAATAAACTATGAGCATCACAATTATCAGCGGAAAACGTTACTCTTCCAGTGCTTGTCACAACATCATGATGATTTATCGTCTGAGATTATAAAATTGAATTAAGTTAACTAATTATTGATATTGTTAAAAGTATAGGTATCACATTATTGCCACTTGGCATTCAATATGGAAGTATATAATTACGTATCATATTTTTTAATCTGTAATTCAAAATTACTAAATTAGATAATTAATTTATTAGACTTGACATTTCTTAAAGTTAAATCAACACTCACACACAAAATTTAATACAGGTAGAGCGAAGTGTGGTTTGCTATAGTGACGAGCTATCTTAGTATGTCTGACCTATTTTATAAATGACATAACAATATGTAAATGTAGGCACCAGATTTACGTGGTTAATGTGGTATAATTAATATAATTTGTAAATACAAAATCGGTTGACATTTGATGGTTACATTCTACAAGGTGATTCAAAAATGTTGGTTTTAGACAATAGAAGTATGTAGATATACATTTTCAAAAGATATGATACCCAATAGTGTGCTCCATAACTTTTGTGACCAATCAAGATGTTGTTTTTGATTTCAGATTTTGGCATTTTACTATTTTTTTAGTTTCTCGTAATTTAATCAAATTCAAATATAAAATTACAAAAATATTAAAAAGAATGGGTTCGGGACAGAAAGCAGCGAAAATTTTAAAAATAATATTAGACCTTTTATTTGGTTTACCAATACCTATATACATATGTCCAACAAAATTGAGAAAATTCTTGTTTTTAAAAGCACAAAAGGAATTCATTGTGTACAATGAATTCAAAAATCATAATCCAGAATTAAAAGTGGCTTACTAAAGATACAAATTAATAACTTTTTGACAACTATAGAGTGTGTTTTAATTTTATAGAAAAACTAAAATATTCACTTTTTCATAAAGTTAAATTTCTTTTTTGCAACATTTCTATTAAATACAGTTTCGAAAAATTAATAGTATCTATTTAAATTAGGTGTTTTGTAAACCAGATGGAGATGTATCATTCTTCCGAAATGATAATTCATTGGAATATTAATTGACCAAATTGAAAAATAAGGCAGATTAAAACCGATATTTTGGATTAAATTAATTTGTCTAATCATTAAAACATTATTTTGCTGAAAATTAAGATTTAGTATAAATATTTTAAATAAAATGATTTAATACCAAGGTGACAAATTTGATTAACTTTTAAAGTCCTTTTATCAGAAAATGATGTTTCATCTACTGTTGGATTTGTAGATAAGCAACTAAGTATTAACCACCTACACCTTTTACTGCCAAAGAACAATGGACAGTATAAACGGATCACCATGGAAGGACATCGGTAACTGAAGTACAATTTAGCTTTCAGTGATTTTATGGAATCACTTTTAAATTGAGCCACCCAACAATTTCTAAAAGTTCATCTCCTGCACTTTTGTGCCTACATTATATGGTAGAAATAAAGTTAATTATTAACGGTATTATAAATTGCCGCTAAGAATCTTAGAACTGTAAAAATGTGTCCTAATTTACCAGTATAAAATTACAATAATTTTAGTTAATTATTATTGGTTTATCACCATGGAAGACTATTACTAAAGTATAATTCAGATGTCAGTGATTTTATGGAGTCACTAATTGTGAATTGAAGCATACATCAACTGTACTATTGTGCCTACAATATCTATGTAGTAGACATAAAGAGTTAACTATTAAGAAAATTAGAACTTTAAAACACTTTGTACTATTAAACACCTACATATTTCTTTATCGCCATAGCTATCAATGAAATACCTAAATGTCAATTGTATAGTTTTTTGATTTATAACTTTAACAAAGTGTACTTGTATGATGTTCTTTCGTTCTATAAATTGCAGACTGATCTCTCTGTTATTCATCTTCTTCCATAGCTGCAATAGGCATTAGTGAAATGCGTTCGACAGCAACAGGTGGAGTAAAACGGTGCTATACTCACCGGGGTGGGCATTCTATTGAACAAAAAGTCTGACATGGCCCTTATTGGTTGGAAACCTGTGAATGAAAGAATCATTACAGCTCGTTTTGACAGCCGCCATGGAAAAATAACATTCATCCAAATTTACAGGTCAACTGAAGATGATGTGAAAGACGCCATCTACGAACAACTTCAAGATACATTGAACGAAATTTACAATCATGACACCAAGATTGTTACTGATTTTAATGTAAAGATTGATGGAAAACAGACCTGACTTTGAAAACACTATTGATTCCTATGGCTTAGCTAACAGTACAAATATCAATGGAAAGCGACTTCCATGTTTAACAACTTTAATAGAATGTGTATTACAAATTCCTACTTCAAGCACAAAAGCATATATATATCACCTGATGACAATACTGAAAATGAGATAGATTATATTTGCTTAAGTAAGAGATGGCGATCTTTTGTTCAAGATGTTCGAATCTTTAGAGGTGCGGACAAAAATTCAGACCACCACATCTTGATATCAGCACTGAAACTACGCTTGAAAAAACTGAAGAAGAAGATAACTGAAAAACCATTTGCTATAAATAAGCTAAAAGATGCAAACAACATCACAAACTAGTTAAAGATTAACTAAAATCGCTTCCAAGTCCTTGAACAAGTAAATGACATTGAAGAACAATGGACCCTTTTCAAAATTGCTGTCAAAAGTGCAGCCACAGACGTTATTGGTAGAAGACGTGGAACCCAACATAGAGAAAAATGGATCCAAGATGATACCTTACCAATGAAAATATAAATGTGAAATTTGTCGGAGAGATAAAAGAAGGTGGCTTGATTCGAAATGTAGGAAGGCACAGGAAGCAGCACAAAGAATGACACTAGAACAGAGTCTATAATAAAATTATACACGACCTGACTGGAACGAGAGGCAACTCTAGTGTGCCTATCAAAGACAAAAATGGACACACTACTGAAAAACCACAGAACAAAATAAAAGTTGGTTAGAACACTTTCAAGAAGTCACCAAGTGAAGATCAGAATGTATCGAATGGATAAATAACGTGATAAGAAATACTCAAAACAATTAAATCACTCAAGAACAATAATGCAACCGGAATCGATTAAATCAATGCAGAATTACTCAAATACGGTGATGAAAGCTCTGTAAATACACTCATAAACTTATTCCATGAATGTTGGAACAGAGAATGTGTACCAACTGAGTGGGCATGATAGTTTAACTCCAGAAGAAGGGTGATCTCAGTAACTGTGGAAATTGGAAATGCGTCACACTCTTATCCATACTAGGAAAAGTCTTTTGCAGTATCCTCCTATCCAGACTTCGCAACCAGATTGATGTACAACAATTGAGAAAAGAACAGGGTGGCTTTCGCAGTGAACGCTCCTGCAATGATCAGATATTCACACTGCGGAATACCATTGAAAAATGTTGAGAATTCAACCATCCATTGGAAGTTAATTTCATTGACTTCAAAAGCTTTTGATAGTGTACACTGTGATTCACTATGGTACATTCTGAGATTATATGGTATACCTCAGACTTATGTGAACATATGAATATGAATATGTATTGCAACAGTTCCATCAAAACTGATGAAGGAAAAACTAATTCATTTGATATAACTATTGGCGTATGCCAAGGCTGCAACTGTCAACACTTCTGTTCTAATTGACTATTGACTACATAATGAGAAGAACTATCAACATTTCAAATGCAGGCATTAGATTGAAGGAAAGTGGCTGCTTAGTTGATCTTGATTTCGCAGATGACATCGCCTTTCTGGCTGAGAATGGCAAAATTCTCCAACAAACTACATCGCAGCTTGAAGAAACTACAATGCGGATTGGCCTGACCACCAGCGTAGAAAATGCACATGGGACAAGAAATGCTTAACCATATTCATATTGGAGGTCATCAGATCAATTTCCGACTTAAGAAGTGTATTCACCGATACAAATGACATCATGATAGACATTTCATGTAGAATTGGTAAAGCAACGGATGTCTTTCAACTATTGTACAAATTGTGAAATTCAACAGCAATCTCAACAACTGCCATTTATGCAGGCGAGACATTGAGAACACATCATCCTCCGCTGTCCCGCTCTTGACCACCTCAGACAGAGCACTCTTGGCGTCATGCCACAAATCC
>JAUYWI010053546.1:1987-17518 GCA_034780595.1 Parotoplana pacifica
GGATGTATAAGGTTGAAGTTGATTTACGACACTAGAAGATGTTGATTGATGATTCGAGGATGTATAAGGTTGAAGTTCATGCAAATAGTATTCTTGTTGTGGTGTAAATTTATAAAGATAAGATAGCTAAAGTAAAATACATAATGTAGAAGCATTTATAATACATAAAATATCATATGCCAACATCATATGATAATAGAGATCGACCAAAGCACTAGTTTGAATGCTTTGATCAAAAAAATATTTAGTACCATGTAATGGGCGTAGTCAGAAATCTCAGATGGGGAGTGCGCGGTAGGCAAGACTCAAAATTAATAGAAATAAATAATCTATTAGATAGCTCTTTTTAATTGCTTTTTACAATAACTGTTATAACAAATATAAGATTCACACTAATTGGTTTGTAGTTGCTGAAAAATATAGTTATACCTATTTAGTAGAATTCATAAAATAATATATTCAAATCAAATAAAAGTTTCAAATATACCTAATTAAATATAACGGTAGAAAAAGTTTTGATTTAGTGAGATAGTTTTGAGAAAAATACAACATTTTCCATTTAATTTTACGTTTTATATAAAGTTAATTACAGGTAATTTAATAAATAATAACTACTTAATTATATTATAGGTAAAATGGTCATGATCATTATTTTGTGTTATATTGATGATATTTATTAGCATTTAAGTTTCCTTACATTTTCAAATGTTATCAATTTTTAGAGAGCTTGTGCTTGTGCGCTGCGCACCCCATACTGGCTACCCCCATACATGCCATACACAAGAAAAAGTTTGGCCACTGAGTCAAAATTTCATTACTATATGTTTAGTCATTTTTTACAATTTGGAAAAAAACTGCAGGGGGTAATACCCCTTTCCTTCCCCATTGCAAGTGGGTGTTTTTTTGTCATTAACCTACATGAATTATATGAGTGTGTGCTAGCTAACATTTAAAAATGCTTGAAACTAGCTTTCGGTAAACCTAAGTAATCCTATTATATTTATGAAAAAATATTTCTTATCTAAAGGGAAAATATAATCTAACACTCCCATAATTGATTCTATCTACTTGACCTATAGATAAATGAAGTTAGCTCTATTTTAGACTATTTTTCAATTACAATTTTTATTTGGTCTTAACTGAACTATTTTATTTGCAATTATTGTCATTAAAAATGCTATAAAAGATTTAAAAATTTATAGTTTGAATACTTGGTAAAATTGTATTCATAGAATGCTAGTTAAAACCAAATAGTTCAATGCTATTCAAGCATGTCAATTTATTAACAAAATACAAACATGATAACATAATAAACTAGGTACCTGATCATTTGTTTCATTTACTATAAAAGTAAAGTATATATAAAATAATAATAAAAGTAAATTATAGAATAATAGAAAATGAAGCTAAGTAACTTATTTACATGCATATAAACATTCAATACACAATTTAAAACACATTAAAATTTGCTTACGTGTATAGCTTATTTTTTCATCCATTTTAAAAAATTCTGAAAATTAAATTAGAAAATAATTATAGTCAAAATATAAAAAAGACATGAAAATTTTTGTTTTGCATTAATGTTGTAATTGTTGTTTTTAGAAGAAAATCTGTACATAATACAACTAACTTAAACTATAATATGTATTATCTATTTAAAAAATTTCAACTTTAAATTAATAATTTCTCATTTATTTTTAATAAAAAAAATTGAATTTTGATAAAAAAATATTCAAATTGATATAAATAATGATTAATTAGTAATATCTAACATTCTAATTCTAAAAAAAGATGTGTTAGACAAAAGAAAACATATTTGCAATTTAGCTTCTACAAAAATAATCTTAATTATACAGACATGAGAGTGAAGCTTCATAAAAATTCTGGAAAAGTGACTTAGTGTATGTCAGACCCTTCACAAGCAAGGCAAAAATTTTAATTAATAACTCTACATTTTATGCTTTTGTAATTATACTATAAGTTATATAGGTATATTTGTATGAATGTTATTTTACTACTAACTTTGCTAATCTACTTTCTATATCTACAATTTAATAAAATACAAATTATTTTATGGACATTTTATGTAATGAGATGGGTTTAAATGAATTACAGATTCTAAGTATTTCAACTGATTTTTGAAAATACCCTTATCCCCTTATCCCTATTATTTTATTACCTATTTTGATATTGGCCTCAGAAAATTGGGAAAATCCAGAAGACCCTCATGCCAGCTTATAGTTAAATCCTAAGAAATGTCTAACCAATGACAGATCAGTCTGAAAATCAAAATAAATAATTCATAGTTTCAAATTAGGAAATTTGTCAGTCATAATTTAAATTATGACTGACAAATTTTCGAAATTACTCCATATTCATATCAAATTAAAATATCACTTAATATAAAATCTTATTAGTTCAGTTTGTTTTAACAAATTATTTAGAAATTCCTATTATGTATTGATTTTTTTCAATAGGAAAATAGTTATGAAAGAGAATAGTGCCCCTAATATATCCTGCTCTGTGGACCTTGAAAATTATGCAGGACAGATTAATAATTTGTCCAACTTTTTACAAACCATTATGCCAATAAGTAAATTAGCTAATTTGCCATTTATTTATTATCTTTCAAATTATATCCCAAACTTAAATAATAATAATATATTTATTCAAGCAATGTCTGACCAAACTGTTTTTTATCTATAACCTAATATTTGATAAATTAAAGCATCTTAGAATAAAAACAGTTTTTTTCAAATATAAAAATAAGTATTAATAACTAATTGATATTATTTATATATATTTAAAATAAATGAAAATATTTAATTCAATAAAATGTTTTAGTCCTGAGTAGGCACCTATCTGGGTATTGCATTCTTTGAAAGAAAATTGGAGTAGGTAATTTATAGATCTACCTTAAGTTGATATATGGCCTGCATTTGCTGAAGCATTGAATCTATGAAATTATCAGGCCATTTTATCAAACTGGTTGATCAAAATCTAAGAGAGCATCATCACCATTGAGAAATATTTTATCTATTTTATTTTTGAGCTAAGACTAAACATTTTGAAATGAGTTTAAATCTGGTGATTTTTCTGGTCATCATAAGTAATTATTTGTTTCAAAACATTGTTACATTATACTTCAAATTATATTTCAAATTCAATCATTTGCTATTTATAGGAGATAAGCCTTTTAAATATGACAACATGGACAATATTTTAGTATTTAGTTGTCCTAATTTAAACTGTTTAATCATTTTTAGAGCAGAATTATATATCATTTGAAATAAAACTTTAACTCATTCATGCCCACATATAATAAAATTGTAATTTTTAATATTTTATTTAGATATATTATCAATTTTAGATGAAAATATAAATATGTGAAAAATTTAGAATTAAATGACATTTCCAATTATGATTTTTATGTTGTTCTTTTTAAAGAACATTGTGCAATATATATACAAAAGTTAACTGTATTTCAAAATAAGGATATTTTGGTTCAATCATTTGATTTTCATAATTATAGAAATGGAATAAACATATTATAGTTGCCTACCTACTACACATCTATTTTGCTTTCCTATACCTATGGAATGTGGTTGATGTGGTAGTTAACCTAATAGCTTTGTCTCATAAACAATTGAAAACAAGCAAAGTACATATAGCTACTATACCTATACAACCTACAAAAACTAAACTTGCTAAATCCAAAGTTGACTGTTATTTGGATCTTCTTGAGAAACTTCTTTAACCTCTACTTCTGATGAAAAATGTGCTTTATTGATGTGGTCTGAAGTGAGTACATATTCATTTCCAGATTTTTAGTCACTATCAGCACCATCATTAGAAGGATACATAGATATGTTAAGCTATTGAAGATTTGGGTCATTGCAATATAAGACTTTCTCTGCATAGTCAATAACATCATTTAGTATGACATTGGTAAACTATTGTGTTTATATATTATTTTTGTCTAGATACCTATAATATGTACCGAAAATATGTGGGATGTTCTTTTAAAAAGAATAATGTAAAAAAATATACATTTAGATTAATTAAATTTAAATTCATTAATAATATATATTTTATTGATTGTTACAATCTATTAGAATTATATGGTAAAAATATAAAAAATTATTTATCAACAACTGGGTTTTTAATGGTTCCTAATTTGTAGCATTGAGCCATGATGAACAAATGAAAATTTTTGAAATCAAATATAAAAAAATAAGCTAAATAGTTGAATAAATACACATTGGAAATTAACCTTTGATATAGACATGAGTATAGATACTCAGAATTTCGTAGATATATGTTAAATACAACACTAAATATGTTCATGAATGGGTCAATGTTTATATAGATATTTGCTATTTGCATCATAATAGTTATAGGTATATAATATTGTCTGAAAGGCAACAAAATAATTGAATTGTAATTATTAATTTGAATACAGCTCTTGTAGAAGCATATAACATCTATAGAAAATATTTATAAATTAACAGTTAATCTACATTTTTGGTACCAGCATACCCATCAATAAAATTAAACAGGTTTTAAAAATAAACTAAATCACTCAGTTAGTAGTCTTTTCATGAATTTTTTGAAAAAATTGATGTCTACACATAATTGACTACAAGAAAAAGCAAATTTATTATTCAAAAGTTGGTATAAAATCAATAACTGTTTAGGTTATGGGTACTGTCATACCGTTGCATATTATTATATAAAATTGAATTGTGCAATGCATAATATATGACAATTAGAGTCTTATCCATGTTTTTATTATAGGTAGCTGATATATGAATTGATGAGCCAGGTATACTAACAGATAATATGACAATTATATGTAATATTATAAAAATATATTATGTGATAGATGGGGACTGATAAGAATATAAACATGGTAACACTGGCAGGTCTGATTAGACATAGTTATAATATAGTGGAGAAACAAAACAAACTTTAAACTCTAAGCACAACCCCAAGTTTTAATATTTATGGGCCCTAAAAAATACCATATATTTAGACAGATGTTTATTGATTCAAAATGGGGAAAACATTAACATTAATTATACCAATCCATGCAAGGTTCATTAGATTAATAATTGACAGAGAATTTTTTTAATAGTTACAAATATAATTGAATTAATTTTTTTAATTCAAAAAGACACACTTAATACATATTGGTCTAATTTCTATGTAAGGTCCCCTTTTATATCTATTAATAATCCATAGTCTTTATTACTTTTTATGGCCCCTTTGATTTTAAATTATATGCAAATGTGTACATTGCATATAGCTAACAGTGCCTATGACCTCATATTTTACTATATGAGATTATTAAATAAAAAACAATATTATATAATTTTCAATATATATACCAACTCTAAGAAATATACATTTGACAATGATTTTTTTATTTTTTTAAAATTATATATCTGACAGAAATCATCAATTGAATGGAAAAAGAGCAGCCCTAATTGTGCAAAATTAATATAAGATACTGAGAAATTAGGTCTATCAGAGTTCTTATGAGAGTTTTGGTATCTAAAACTCTTTTAGATAAAAATGAAAATGAAAAATCAGACAATAAAGAGGATTTTGATTATGGACAAGAATGGTTTATCAACAAGATCAATTTATTTAGCACCATATCAGAATATTCTACAAAATTTCATAAATACATCAAAACAAAGCCAGCAAAATATGGTAATTTTCAAATAAAAGGACACACTATATACTGTAAACTGTAGTACTTAATGGTTATAATCAAACTTTGATTAAAAATATAAACTTATAAAAATGTGATTACATAATTACTGGTAAAGCATAAATAATGTCTGCCTTGCTGCAGAAAAAAATGTAAAGTTAACTGGTCTATGGCATATGAATGTAGAATGCTGTAGAAACATTTTAAGAGAAATTTTTTTTAAATATATTGGGTAATTATTTTTCAATGGACATTATTCAAATTGCCACCATATTTATAAAGAAACTATATAACTTGGAAGCTAAGTGTTTTAGGGCATATAAATATATTACCAACAAATAGGAAACCATCTACAAACAATTATGATGATTGTTTGGATAATTACTAAAGTCTGATCAAGTTATACTCTACTATTTTTTATCATACATTCATTACAAAGTATCCTATAACTGACTACATGTTTGGCCTTATAATCAGGCACAGCACATATAGAAGCTGATTTTGATAGTCTATGACTATATGTCATATGAATCTTATTATTCATGGACTTTAGAAGCAGGGGGCATGGAGGGGTCTCCCCCCCTTTTATTTTGAGAGGAAAATCCATAGTATATTTTTCAATCATCTGATTTATTTTAATTCATAAAATGTTACTATTCCTATTGTATTGACAATATGAACAGAGTACCTAACTAAATTCCATATTCAAGGTAACTATTATGGGTATGCAAGTACCTACCCACAACATAGTTAACTAAATATTTTTCAAGATGTAGATTAACCATTAAAGTCATAATATTTAATAATAACTCCAACATTGCATAGATTACACGCAATATTAAATTGTACTGACAAAGTAAAAGTTGAAAAAGTTTGCAATATCATTATCAATATCATAACATGGAATATTAATTTTCAATTTACATTGATAGATTATTATGAAATTATTTACAAATCATATATCTTTAACATATTTATAATTTTTAAATGTGTCTTAACGGGTTTATAAATATTTAGATGACAATTAAAATCAAATAATAATTTCAAAAAAAATTCTCGAAAACGAAACACTATTTTAATATACGCGGTATTTATAATTGAATATTATAACAACAATTATAATTTGTTTAAGTTTGTTATAATTAGTTCAACATAAGATATATGCTGACGATTATTTTTCGACTATTAATAAACAAACACAAAATTCAACATAAGATAGAAAATAAAAGCATGTCCACATAAGATGCATATTAATGTAATAATTTATTTCACTCTGATAAGTTTTTACCACTCTTATGTGGAAGTCCACGTAAGAAGTCCACATAAGAGGGTCCGTCTACATAAGAAGACTCTAAATCGAACATTTGTCTACTTAAGATATAAAATAAGAAATCACACTGCAGAAAATCACATACCTATTGACGCAATGAATTAATTCCTATAAACAAACGGGGTCAGTTCGCCTTATTGAAAATCGATTTTTGTTAATTTATTAGCCATAATTCATTGATTTACTTTCAACATAATTTTTAACCCTTGAACATGAAATTAAGCATCAAATATATAAGATGATTTGTAATTAAGTGCGTATTTTAAAAGAAATAATATTAATTTATTAGATGATTTGTTATTTGACTATACTTCATATCTATGGATTTTCAAATATTAATTTCTATATGTGAATTATACGATTTATGTATTAGAAGATTTATTCATATTTGACAAAGTGCATAACAATGGAATTCTCGTCTGAAAAATGTATTTTCAAATTGAAACTCTACGCAGAAATGGTACGAATGCGACTAAAATACATCAAATTTTGGAAACTGCTTGGCCGAATGAAGAAGAAATTAATGAAATTAATGAACTCATCACGCGTGACTATTCTCTATCAATTAGGAATTTGAAGACACTGACAAACTTATCCTACAGTATGATTCAACGAATTCTAAACGAAGACATGGAGAAGATTTGGGTGAAAACCCGGTGGATTCCTCATGTCCTAAATGAAAATAATCGCATTCGTCGAAGCCATCAGGAATCGTCTTGATTTTGCTGACCAAAACGATTTACAACTATTTCTCCAGAACCAACTGTCTACATTTACGAGGCCCATGATAGAAAAAGCTCCTCCAAAAATTGAAAACTGATTTGGAGAAGATTGCTCAAAGTGAGGGATATTATCTGTAGATACTATAACAATGTTTCAGTTTGTTTACATTACTATCTCACGTATTTTGTAATTTATAATAAAATATTAACAATTATCAGCTAATAATTCAATTTTATAATAAATCAATATTATTTCTCTCAAAATACGCACTTAATTACGAATCTTTTACAGTCTTCTAAGTCTATTTCTATAATCACACCTTTTGTTAAATATTAATATCAGAATCATATTGACGGACGTGCAGTTTTTGGCCTTTTAGGTGGTCCATTACACGAAACGCACCACTTTGTCACTGAACCTTCGGCGAAAAAATTTTCTTTCGGATTTTTTTAAATCAATTTTTTTATGTGACCCCTTTCATCAAATTTGTAGAGGTTAATCAGCACTGTAAAAAAATTCATTAAAAAATATTGCTCCAAAAAAGTAATGCTTTTTTTGTGTCAAAAACTATGAAAATGGAAATATAATTTCCTAATAAAATGACTTATTCATTGCAACGCATTCAACGTATTTAATGTTATAATGCCATGTAAAAAAACATAGCAAATCTATAAAAATCATTTTTTCTGAAATTCAATTTTTGGACAGGAAATCATTTCAAAACCTCTATAAATGACCTAGAAATTACTAATAAGCTATTTTAAATCAAATAGAGCCATTTATATGTGAATAAATTCACGTTTCAAAAAAACAATTTTTACAGACATATCGTAGTATGCTAGGTCTCACAGACTAGCAAACATAAATGTGAGGCATTAAAGTTTCTAATACATTATTTCTAATACCTTCATAATTCTAAATCTGACATTAGAGCAAGACAGGATGTTGGTTTGGATTCTAGATTCATTTAAGTGAATTTGGCACACAAATATCGATTTTCCCAAAACAACTATTTATGGATTTGTGTTAGTGACATCAAATTTGAAGCAAATCGGAAGAACTTTAATATCTAGACCTGATGATTGTGATCGGCCCCTAACTCGCCCCCTTATCGATTTTTTTCAAAAAAAATTTCTGTCGATAAAACTTTCCAAGGTACCTGTGTACCAAATTTCAGTCCAATCCATCTACGAGAAATATGTTTATCCACCAAGGGTTAATATGTCTAGTTCTGCTGAAAACTCAATTACATAGTATTTAACTTTTAATATATCAAACTTATGCTTGCAAAAGTGTATAATTAAATGATTCAATATCTAGATGGCATTTCTAAGGGATCATGTTGCAAAATACTAGAGATCGCAGACATTTCTAATTTCTATTTTACGGGTCCAAATAACATTATGATGATAAGGAAAAACTAGTTTTTAGAAACAACTTTTAAATTAAATTTCAGTATTAATCACAATTCGGTATCTTACATACTTCTGAATCAATGAAGTAATTTTTAATAATATGAGATATCGAAAAGCCAAAACTCTGATAGAAACTCTATTTCATAGACGTATTTCATAAAGTACCATATGTAAGTCTATTATTTCACTATTGTTGCAAGTAAAACATATTTGAACCACTAAGTTTCATTCCTTTATTTGCACCTCCATAAACCATTAACTGCTAAAACATAAATAATATTATTTGGCTTTACTTTTATTTATGCTTATATCAAGTGCATGGCTAGTCGCTTGTGTTTATTAGTCTAATTGGTACCAAAGATTTACAAAGTGTCCAGTTTTGAATTTCATACTTCCCATGGATGGTTTGGCTAAAATTTGGTACACATGTACCTTGGAATGATTCATTGACAGAAAACTTTTTTCAAATCAATATGGGTGCCGAACTACAAAACGATAAGGTCACCAAGTCCAAAAAATTACGAAAATTAAAGTTTCAAATTTGCTGTGTAAATCCACTAGGCATTTTGTGAAAATATCAAGTTTATCCCTCTCCCCCCCCCTAAAAAAACTATTTTGACTCCAAATATATTTATGGATTTGTGTCATAAAGTGCCTAGTGGACCTACACACTACATTTGAAGCAAATTGTACAAAGTTTAATTTTTGGACCTGATGACATCATCGCCCCTAGCTCGGCCCCATATCGATTTTTCCAATGAATCTTTTCAAGGTACATTTGATCCAAATTTTGCTTGAACCATCTATGAGAAGTATGACATCCTGTATAATTATGTGTGTTAGCTCACATATAACGCCTGTAGAAATTGTTGCAAGGTAAAGGTTTTGTTTCCTTGAACATCCCAGCGATCCCACATGGTGAAGAAAATGTGCGGAGTGATGGACGTCAATTTACATGGTCCAGGCTCACTCAAAAGAAACACAGGGAGAGCCAAGTTGAGAAAAGAATTGCGCAGAGAGGCCGAACCACCGTCTATCTCATCCAAATCCAGAATTTTAAGTAACTCCAATATAACCTGTGAAAGATTAAATTTCTATTTATTATTTCTATGTTTGTCTATAATATGTATGATCCAAATCTATTTATTTCTACTTCTATTTTTCTATGTACATAATAAACAAAATTTGAATGTAACTGATAGGAACTGTAAATTTAAAAAAATATTTTAAAAACTTATTGAGAAAATCAGCGCTTACAAGTTAACTTTTTACACATTATACTCAGTGCCTTCGAGTCAACTTTTTACAGTTTAACAATTACAAATTACGGGTTTGGTATCTATAATACGTTGAACATTACAACTGTTTCCTTATAGGATCTACTTACTAATCCGGCCACACTCGCTGTAGTGGTGGCAATAGCGGGAGCAATGTTGCCAGCAATTTTCTTAATATGTAGACGATCAGATTCCTCGATATTATACATACGAGCACGGAGATTCTATGCAAAAAATATAGTATACTTAAATAGTAAAATAATGGGAATTTAGTGAGTTACATAAAAATCTGATGAAATCATCTATTTAAATTCTATCTATAGATATAGACTTGTCTATTGATTAAAATTAGTTTGATTTTTACTAAGTTTAAATAATGGAAATGTTTATAAATTCGGCGGTTACTTCTGCCTCGCACTCTGTATACTGACCGTTTCACATGTTTATTAAGAAAATAATGAATGGATATCACACTGATTATCATTTGATTCATCATATTAGATTATTAATATTAATCTTATAAAATGCTTAAGCTATATTTTCAACTTTATAAATAATTTTAAACTCCTTTCAATATTTCCCCACATTTAGTGTTTCATATTTTCTCAAAATTTTATAAACAAAAACACAAAAATTCCAACCAACAACACAATAAATACAATATTTTATTGAACATAAACATTCCGAAATTAGAACAAAAATGTATTGCTTCTCTAACCGGGAAACTAATTTCGTTAATTTTCTGTATACAAATAAAATATTTCCAAAATTGGTTAGAGTTTATTAAAATTATTTTGGTTTTGAAAAAATTAGTGTGTTTTATCTAATAGTTTTTATTATAATCTAATGTTGAGATTATTTAAATTAGTATAATAAAATCCTAGTAATCTGGTAATTTGAATGTGTAAAGTGGTATGAAGTAACTTGAATGCACTTAAATTTACTTAGTGAATTTGAATGTTAATGTAATGCCAAATAAGTTAAATGTGTAGAGCCGCAATCGAAAGGAGAAAAATTATTGCTAAAGTAACTTGTACCTAAATTAGGTTCAATAACTTACAGCGGCTGAAGCTATGTAATCAATATGTCCATTTAAGTCATCGTCTTTTTCAAATACTTGCGAATGACATTGCCCCATTACTACAAAACAAAAAAACTTACATAGTTATTAAACTTAACTACCTATCTAACTCATATTGTAGAACTTTCAAATAACTAAAATTCCATCATTCATGCTTCCACTTACCACTTTGCCAACTAGAACTACCTGAAGAAGTCTCAATAGTTTGACGAGCAATTTCATAATCATCAGTCGTTATGATCTCTTCTTCACGTTTCTCCACTTTCTGGTCTGTTAGGATTTTCTGGAGTTAAATAAAAATCAGTTACAAAAGTTTTCCTATACCTAGTCTACATACAAACCGGCTATAAAATAGAATACTTTATCAGTAGGCTTCCACTCCACCACAGTATAATCTTTCAAATGAGATTTTAGAGCTTCTTTGTCAAGATCAGCCCTGCTCACATCGATGCCACAAACACTGGCAAATATTTGGGAACAACTTCTCAGGTACTGGAAATGTCTAAAATAAATGTGGTTAAGACACCAATTTATAGTAGATTAATAGGCCATATAAATTGAAAGCATCAAATTTATATTAAAAAATGAAATTCGCATTTTACAATAGTATGCACGCCGAATTCTATCTACAGTTCTTTAATGATTATAATTTTGTCAATTCTAAGCCGATTTCAAACATTTTGTATTATTGAAGACTACACATTATTCTAACTTATAGGATGTCATTTAATTCAAATTATATGGACAATTGACGAAGTAAAAAACTATAAAACCAACTTTCCCAAATTTCTATACTCATAGTTTCGCTAGTCAAGTAAAGTTTGTCAGAAGTTGACTCTGTATAGTGAAAATTCATCTTCGTCGAAAAGGTTTGAGAGGCCTACTTTGTTTTCTCGTATAGCTTTCAATAAATCTCTCAAGGAATATGTTAAATCAGAAGGTTCCGGGTTCGAATCCTGCTGATAGCCCGCATAAAAAAACCTGTAAATAATATTCGGAGCAAATTTGTTTTTGAAACAATATTACAAGGGGTTCTTCAGACCTTGGTGGTCTATGTTTGTGCCTACAAAAGCTTGGTGATGTGCATATTACATAGAAAATGCAAGAAAACGTTACAAGTTAGTAATGTAGAAAACTTACATATTATCTTCAATGTTAAATTCAATAGGTTGGGGTGGTTTCTTTGGAAATTGCCAGAACAAGGCTAAATAAAATTGAATTTAAAAAAAACATTCAGAGAATTTTATACCACATTGCAAATTTATTATGCATATCATCTTACACCCATCTTCCATTTTAGTATCCAAGGGGAAAGCGTGCAGCAATGCTCGTGCCTAATATATAAATACAAAACAAATAAATGATACATTATATTTTGAAACAATTATAATCAAGTGCTATACTAACTTTGTGATTATAATGCTTCTGAAACTTTATTCTGGCCAATCGGACACAATCAGCCCAACACGTGGGCTTGTACTTAAGTAACCTGGTCATTGTGAGCAAGTCTAGAGGTGGGTGACCATCTTGAATCTGACAGATCAAGCTGTCCACATCGGGGTTACATAGCCAGAACTTGCGAAACACTGAGGGTCGGAGGAAAAATTGAGATTCAAACTAAAATCGTGAAGAAGTAAAAAAGTACGTTTGTTAAGTTTTGGGAGTAAAAAATGTTGCAAAATTATCATTAAAAAACTATTTTGATGAAGGTTCACAAATGACCACCCTTTATTAAAGAAAGAGCAATATTCGTATTCTCCTAATTTTATTTCCTGACTAACTACTTCTGATAAAATAAGAGTGTTGGTTATCGTCTGAATAATCCGACGTAATACGAATGTTTTATAATCTATGACTGACCCGTTCTTTAACGGAATGGTAACAAAATCATACTGTAGTCTGTGCAACAATTCTTAAAGATTAGTATATCAAAATTTCCAAATAAGGTTTTAAACAAAATTTTATTTGCAACTTAGCTTATGACGCATAAAATATATGATTATTGCATTACCCTAAGAGTGATTGATTGACCCAATTTTATTCTTTCAATTAGAATAATGCTTAGAGTCAAATAACCAATGTATTTACTTAAATATGTATGTGTACCATTATGCACCCTTCAATAATGAAAATAATTGAGGCCTGCAAAACAAAGTTACGCATAAAACAAAGGATAACATTAATTGATAAAAATACACGTCTTGCAGCGAGCCTTAATAATCTATTGCATATTACAGCCCGCTAATATATGCCAGCAAAATCAGTTCAATAGGAATATATAACAATAGATATTTGTCCCTTACTATCGGTGCACAATATAACAAAATAGTTGGGCGTTACGCATCCTGTATTTTGTTATACTGTGGACTTCAAGCACAGGCCATATATTTATATTGAGAACTAACCTTATCTCGGGCCCACTCTATACAGTGCTGAATCACAGAGGGAAAGGACTTCAATGTACAATAGGCAACCTGTTTCTCTGGCGGGTCTCTATGCGCCGAGTAACTCTCGGTAATGCGTGGAACAATCACCTGAACATGGCCCTTGGTGGCTAAGGTACCGGACTCTAACAAAGGTCGACCATTTGTCACACACCGGGCATCCATGTAACGCCGTGCTTCGATGTTGTCCAATGCGTTCAGACAAATATCAACGCTTGATTGAAAGAAAGCGTCTGAATAAATTGTCTTTTCCGTTGCAGGGCACACTAAAAAATAGAATGCAATAAGCAATAACACTTTATTTTTACATTAAAAATATAAAAATATTCTAGAGTTTGTAAACAATTACGAGTTCTCAAAAACTATACAGTATCGTTCAGTAAACTATTCATATATCAAGTTCCGTTTCTATAGAAAAATAATTTAAGCATACTAAATTTTAGCACAGAACCATAATCCAACAAACATTACCCAAGACTTGATTTCATTAGGTTGATAGACAAGTCTGCATACAACTACACTGGACAAAAGAACAGCACCCCTTGTACTTTGTCAACACTTTATGCTACTGTTATTAAAAGATGTTGAGCTTGAGAAATCAAATTTCCACAACCAACGAAATGAAAATTAGTAGTTTCTTAAATGTAAAATAAGTGCATACACAATTTATATCAGAGGTAAAAGAAGTTTACTGCACTAATTTCATTTTTTTATTATTGTTTCTAAAATAGTAATGTATTTTAGTTTACAATGGAATAACTTCTAAAATTCTCATATTGATCTATTTTACAGGTATTCAAAACTAGAGCAACAGGTGTTGAGATAAGTTATGTAATATTAAAGACCAAAAAGGTTTAAAAAGTATGTTAGCTCAAACCCTAAAATAAGAGAAATCATTTTGGGTGTTAGCTCTCACAATATGAATTTTATTGTGGATGATATTTTAAAATATTATAGAGCTAACAAAGTCAAATTTTTATTGCTATTTGTAGAAATTATTTGTACAATAAAATCTTTACTGCAGCAAACATACAAAATTAAAATCTTGCAAGCCATCGACAGTACTAACACCATAGAAATGAATATGATATAACCAAAAGATGTGTAAATATGGCTTCAACATAAAACAACAACTTTTCAAGATCAAATCAAGACTATGTAATCATGTGCATCTTGTTTTACACACAAGCTGAAGCATGATAAAATGGTCGATGAAGCTTGGTGATTGAAAGTACTATCTAGTTCATCCGAAAATCAAAATCCATAAAACAGTCCAGTCAGAAATGAAAAATGTAAAACAATTAAAATGCAAAACAATAACAAGAAATATGGTGCGGGACTTAGAACCTCAGTGGTGAGTTTTAACCAGTTTTATGTGTATACAACAGTCACTCTTCCCATAATCCAGTTGAATTAAAAGGTTGATCAAAATCAACTTTTGAGATGCTGGAATTACAACCCTCGTAAAAAGAAACTTACCCACCTACGAAAACAGTCAAGCTTTTAGATATTTGTTTCAAATTCGGATTTCTTTGGATTTGT
>JAUYWI010053557.1:0-17516 GCA_034780595.1 Parotoplana pacifica
CAGTGGATTGGGCGAAGGGGACCCATTGAATGGACTGTCAGGTCCCCTGACCTGACTCCCTGCCACCAGTGGTTGTGGGCATACCGGAGGACACAGGTCTACTCAGTCACCCTTTCAGTCACTGGAAGAGTTGCACAATCAAGTTGAAACAATACCAGTCGGAATGTTTGGAGATACATTTCGCGATTGCCCCAAACGATGTGATGCGTGTACAAAAAATGAGGGTGGCCTTTTAGAAATGTAAATATATTTACAATTCATATTACTCATTTATTATCTATTTTTGAAAACTGACTGGGAATTATGGCCCACCCATAATTTTTACACCTGCTATTGATTTGTTCTTGTTAAGTTCAATTCCCTAACTTCAGTGTTGCTGGAGTATAACATATGACGCAGTATACACCAGCAGCACTGAAGACAGCGAATTGAGTTATTATTTACTGAACATATTAAGAACAAACCAATACATTTGTAAGGATATTCATGGGCATCTCTGTATATCAGAATCGCTTTGAAAAATCGTTTTGAAGCATTTTATATGCAGTTCAACGTATACGCATTTACCAATTGAAACTCAGGACTCAAGTAGGTATTGCAATCTACAAGAGACTTACACTTCCTTAGTTTTTCCATCCATCAATGCTTCGGCTATCGTCTTGGTTTTGACCACTGTCTGTGCAATCTCCCCTGAAGATTTGATGAAACCAATTGACCAGCAACCCATCGTCTTGCAGCTCATTCGGAACACATAGCTAAATGAAAAAGAATTAGACAACAACAATGTAAGCGTTGTTATTAATTATACAACCAAATCACAAGGATTTCCTTCATTCTTGCCTGACCCGGGGCGGGGCTATTGAGTACAACCTCCATTGCCAGGAAATTTATTAAGTACCGGTCCCCAGGACAAAGGATTCAAAGTGAGGATTAGAGGTTCTACCTTTCGCTTGCTTCCAGCCCAAAACTTTGGACACTCTCTTCGGCGTGCTCCTAGCAGGATGGTCCCAAAATATTCCCAAACTATCGATGTACTCTAAGTACTGTGCCTTCTCCATCAGACTTTGCTTCGATCTCCTTCTATTTTAGGTACATGTCTCTCTTACATAAAAAAAACTTAGGGGCATTATTAAGGTTAAGCTTAACTTATCCGATAAATTAAATATTTTTATCTAAATTGTGAACTTTTGGCATTACTTGTGCTTTGGGGATGCAATATTATTTGGATTCCCTTTACATACTCGTAATAACAAAAGAAAAAGAATCAATAATACATAATACATAAGCATGACTGACCAGAGCCAGAGAATGTGGTGTTTGTTTTATTTCAACTCTCACACTTATTGATTAAATTCAAAATGGATAACATCCCGGTAGTTCATATTTTGTTTACATAATAAACGGAACAGTTCTAGAATAGTCGTGATAGTTAACAAGTAAATATAGTCTATCAATTTCGAGTACCTAATGTATTGTGCAGTCTACTTTTTGCTGGTTATTATTTTTACAAAAGTTAGGCTGTCTATCCATGGGCTTCTATATATTTCTACTTTAGTAATCATTCACCAACACTTAGTTTTAAAGGCATTCAAAGTTGTAATAGATATTTGTTTAAAAATATACTAAGATATAACAAAATAACAGGATGTATATGAAGGTAAAGACATCGATTAAAATTTTCACACCCTATTCATTAATATTCAAACACACATCCACCTAAAGAAATGCATATATACAATTATAACTACACCAAAGGTGAACAAGAAAATTATTTAGGTTTATTAGCAGCATAAAACATAGTATAAAAGAACTAAATATAAAATATTAACACTAATAAATAGTTTCTACTTCTGTATTACATAAAATTAAAAATATATCAGTAAATTGAACGCATAAAGTCCTTCAAACAACTCAAAAAATATAAATAACAGTAAACAAGATGTTAAAATATTTAACAAACTATATTATGATCTTAATATGAAGGTTTTAGTAAATATGATTTTTCTTGATAGGTCCTACCAACCAAAACTGAGTTTTCTATTTAATTACATTTCAAATAAAACTAAATGACACAATTTTAGAGCTTCCATCTCGCGATCCAAATTAGTGCAAATTTCCCGAATATTGTTCAAAATGTAGATACTCGTAAAGGCATTGAAAAATACAGTTGCCAGTAAAAGCGACCGTATTCTCAGATTGATATATAAAAATCCCCCCACTGGCTAAACAACTAATGTTGGCACTTTTTCATTTGAAAATAATCATGACATCTATGTCAAGCCATGGATTTTGTTTTGGGCAGTCAAATTTCATACTTTAATATCAACTAATGTATGAACGTCAATGAAGGATTAAAGTCAAGTGCAAAGAAGGAAAACAAGATTTTAGAGGTCAATATAAAAGATCCATTTCACAAGCCAAGCCCTTTTTAGATACGACCTCGTCCCAAGAGCAGGTTGATGGTTCAAATATCCATCTCAATTCAAATGGCAACTTAATTGACGCCAAGGAGTTTTAAATAGTAACCTTAAAAAATTCTGCTTGGTTAAGTCTAACATTCAAGCAAATATTAAATTGATATCTTGAATCCTGGCTATTAGTTGACATAATGTAGATAGATATAAGAGAAAGTAAAATGATATCAAATCTTACGATAATAAATGTCAAGAACAACAGGATATAGATACAAAAAAGAAGTAAATGCAGCTAAAGTGGCATATAGATATGTACATATTACAAGACAATTTAATATACCTTCTATCATGAAAAACCGATACTACCAGCATGGCTAATAATATTTTTTTCCAGTAAACTATCACAAGGTATTCAGGAGATAGAATTGATTTGTAAAATTAAAATATGGTCGCTGACGCACCACATATATGAATAAAAATAAAAAATAGAAAAACCAAATATATTTCGGCTTATAGCCTTTGTCAGTGGTCAAAGAATACAGTTAACAATTTAAATTTAACAGATAAAAAAATTAATCAAAATTCTCGATCTTCCTGGACGTCGACTATTGTGGACACTTCCACTTTCTTTAAAACGTTTGATTAACCTGCCCACTATGCACTGATTAAATTGACGTCTATTTGGGTGATGTCGGTTAAATTGTTCTGCGACAGATCGGATAGAAAGCACAATCACGTCCAAACATGAAAATTAATTTCACTCTTAATTCTTGTGATATTTTTTCGGCCATCTTAATCTATGTACACCATGTAAGACAAAAAATGTTATCAAATGAGAATTCTTGGAATTTCTACATATTTTGGAAATTCCAGCAATAAGGCAATTTTTAGATCTACATTCATGGATTACATACGTCTAAACAAATTACCCAATTATCTCATAATAGCAGATTTTGTATAATAACGCCATGGTATTTTGAAAATATTTTATTTTTACATAAGGTGCAACATGAGGGCCTTTTTTTATTTAAAATAATCCATCAAATAAGTATCACTTGTGTTTTTAATATGCCAAACTATACGCTAAACTTCAGTTTAAAAAAACACCACAAAAAATTTAATAGAATGTTTCACTGGGATGGTAAAGCAATTTTAACCCAAAATATCGATTTCATGGTGAAATAAAACACAATAATCAATATTTAAAGAAAGAATTTTTGGATCTATAGACGAAATTTGAATTTAATCGGACTGACTTAATCTATCGACGATTCATAACATCAACTACCTATCTGATCAATAGACACATCGCCTTAACTGAAGGTATGCATGGCTGTAGGTACAATGCAGAGAAATCATGCTGTATCATGTAAACTATTACACTGTTTCTAACTTAATGGATTTCATTAGCGTAATTGTTATATGTACGACGAAATATGTTTAACTGGCACATTGAACTCTACACAATGAATCAATGTCAACTGATAAATACCAATTTACAGTGGAATTATGAATATCAGCAGACACCAGAGGACCTAAAAGTCTGGGTAAATGACAGCAAACTGTAACAATTTAGTGAATTCATATATCTAGCAAGCATCTTCACTCAAGACGAAAAGTACAAGAGAGAGATTGAAACAAGAATACAAAAAGCCAACAATGTAAATTACCGGTTATCACCTATCCTGACACTCCAAAACATTCCGATGGAAATAGAGAAACAACTCATTGAAATGATCTTCTACTCAACACAGTGTTACCAATGCCAAACCTGGACACTAAGCAAAAAGCTTGTGAAACAAGATACCTAAAAAAAAGTTGTAGGCAAGACACGAAACGACCACATCAGAAATGAATATATTAGAAAAAGATAGGAATAACGGACATCCACAACCATATCGAGAGGCAAAGAATAAATTGCTTCGGACACCTTGTTCCCATGCACTCCCAGCAACCTACCGCACGCAAGTGCCTACAATTCAAAAGTCCATGGTAGCAAACTGATCGGAAGACCGAGGAAACGGTGGATCGATGGAGTTGCACAGGAAACCACAATCTCTCAACTACCAAAGCCTCTCGCCTGGCCGGGGATCGAAAGTTGAACCTCTCTGCGACGCTTCACGGCACAAGCAAACGGAAAAAGTAAAAAGCAAAGTTATAACACATGTCATAAGAATTCTTTTATGGCCATGTTCTTTGAGTCTTCGTGGAGGCTATTTACATCATCATTTTTGGGCATTTAGAAAAGCATTCTATGATCAGTTACAATTTTCCTTGCCGTAAAAGGTATAATATATTCATTCCCAAAGTCTATGAAGCGCGCTAAACATTATTCAGTCAAGATAGGTCGTCCAGGATGTACAGCACTTTAAAGCAGGAATCTCTTTACATAATTTGCCAGCTATTGTTTCTGAATTCTTTAGTTGTATGAATTCTTCATTTGGATATTATCCTGAAAACACTACCTATTCTTCCAAATTCTAAACTTTTCTATCGATTGTGCACTTTCATTGTCCCAGTATGCATTTCAGAAACAACAAATTTTACACAAAACAATGTTCATATTAACTGACAGTTTACAGGAAAAGTGGGAGAAAGACAGAGGGCACTGTAAACAATAGATACATCAAATTTGTAAAGGAAGAACTAAATTATTGTAGAAATATAATAAGAAAAATTAGGAACAAAGTAGGTATACTGTTTAGGAAGTTAATTTATAATAAAGGCTAGCTTCAGCTGAAAATAAGAAATAGTAGTTTCCGATTGGATAATTTAAATTATAATCCGATAAAATACCTTTTATTTGTTAGTTAAGCCTAAGCTAGTTTTATACCTAAGCTGTAAATTATATTAATTATAGAAGAAAAAACGGAAGATTGTCAAAAACTACAAAATATTTATTTGGACGTCTCATTGATTGCCTTTTCACTGAAATTTAGAAATTATATTGTTGAACAGTTTTGTTCTGGTGTATGAAATTTATCACCATTATTTATATAACCGTGAAATGTATCCATGATCTGCTGCAAACTTCTTTGTAGAAATTATAGAAAGTCAAATGGAAATGCTCGTTATTTTAAATAGATTTTAGTTGAACATAAGCATTCTGAACTAATGAAAATTGGAATTTCAGATGACAGAAACTATAGACAATCGCAAAAAACCTAACAAGTTTTCTCATTCACCCGCGACGTAAACTGCTTAATTTCTCCACTTACCTTCCAGGTTTGTTCTTCAACGGTCGTAGGAAGGTGACCACGTCATCGTAGGTTGCATAGGCCATGTAGCCAGGGTGTTCCAGGGCCAATCTCTTCCAACATTCAGCAATTTTGGACAGTGGCCGAAACAAACTAGATAGAGTAAAATAATAAATATAATTGGATTTAAAACATTTCATTTCGTATCTATAATAATACATTCGTGTGATATCTGAAGTAGGTAAAGGCTGCAATTCAATTGACACTCAATGCCATTTAAGCATATACACACTCTTTACACAAAATGTAAATGTAAAATAGAAAAAATAACTACATTTTCATCATTAAAGTATTTTTTACCATTCCAATTTTTTTAAACTGATCTTTATACCAAATTAAGATTTTATTTTCACACTTTAATCTTGCTATCAGGGAACAAAAAACAATAATGATGGTTTTGGAAAAATGACTAGGTACTTTTAAAGCTCTTAATCATTTCTAGAAAACAATTTTCAACTTCTGCTAGATGTACCTACTTATTTCACACCAGTCGGTTTCCGGATGTCTGATTGTTGTAGATCAAACAAACAATTGGGTACCTAGTAGCTATGACATACTTACACAGAAAAAGTGTCAAATTCAAACGCGGTAATATAGTTAGATCGACTAAAGTTCATTTCATCCAACAGTTTCTGTCTCTTGAGTTGGCCATGAATCTGATGGTAGCTGCAGAAAGCTTCTAAGAAGTCAGACCAGGACACAAAGTTTCTGTAAAATGATAAATATCAAATTTACACATAGCACGAAAGGAATTAGGTACCTACATACTTACTCTACTCAAATAAATAGTTATGGAGGTTTGATGTTCGGAAATGTGGATAACTGAAATTTATTACGATACTACATAGATACAATAAAATTTTAAAACATCCTTCGAATATTTGAAGGAACTTTTTAAAGCAACTACTTTCATTTATTGAGGACAAAAGCATTCTTTATGGTAGGCAATTTGAACTTAAAAGATTCCACAACACAGTAAATACTCTCATTAAAATTCGATAAGCCAGGATCAAGTTCTTTTTCTAGGAACGGTTTATCAAGTTTTTTTTGTAATGATCATTAACAGAGAGAAAAGTAATGGAATACGTTCACTGATGTAAACGAATAAATGCAGTAGTGATTGTTACTCATAAACACAACATTTAGTTAGAGACTATAGTCCGGGAGGAGCTGAGACACTTTCATCTGGTATATCGCGCCTCAAAGATTTGACAATTATTGATTGTTGTACTTTAGGTAGGTATGAATGCGAAATAGAACATCTTGTGTGCACAGCCGGAGATTTGGAAGGCCCATTTAAAGTCCTCTAGTGGCTGTGCATTCATACTTACATAAAGTATAAAAATCAATAGTCAAACCTTTAAGGCGCGATATACCAGATAAAAGTGCCTCAGCTCCTGGACTAGTAAGTTGTATTTAAAAATCTCTTAAGTAGGCTTCTTTTGTGTTTTATTGGTTATTAGTCCTTTAGTAAAAAGCTTGAACAAATTATAATCAAATTTTAAATAAAACAATTTTTCTATTTTATTGCGGCTAATTTTTTTTTATTATAGAACTTTTCCTGGTGATTAGTAGCTATATTTTTACCCGTAAATTGTTGCTCATAGAAATGCTTGAACTTTATTCTTAACCATTTTTAAATACATTTATGTATGTACATTTTCAATATCTAACCTATAAATTAATTTTATTATCTATAAAGCTTTGTTTCATTTAACTTGCTATAACCAAATTAAATTCAATAATTCACAGACAGTTTGTGTAAAAAGGTATCTATTAATAATAAGTACATTCTCTGGAGCCGAACTAGCTAGCTGGTAGATCACAATTATTGTATTATAGATATAGTAACGTATAGTATACGTATGTAACGAAACAATATAATACATACCTTTTATGCACATATCACATCAATCATGCATAACCTAGGAGCAGAGCTAATCAATAAACATTATTACCAACTCCTAGAGCGGATCTCTATAAACATATTACAAAGATGAGAAGTACTACGCCAATTAACAAAACAAAACAACAAACCAAGTATCACAGCAGGAACCTTTTATACTTTTAGTACATCGTTTTAAGAAGAAAAGCAAAAACATCATCATCTTGATTTTATTTAAATTGATTCTTTTAGTAGAACTGTCAATTAGTAAAATTAAATCAAAAGTATCTTGAAATCTACTCACCTGTTTCTGAAATTTCTCTCCCACCAACGTTTTGCGTCTGGACTTTTGAAACTATAGATAGGGTTGTATTCAGAAGATGGAAAGAATTGCCCAAATTGTTTGTTTCTAAAAGGGAACAATAGAACAACCATATTATGATAATTTTATCAGTGTACTAAATCTGAGATTAGAACACAATCAAATTCTAGCAAATGGTATGTCTTAAAAGGGTTATGAGTTAAACTTGATTAAAATAAAATTAATTTCATAACATTTAGAAACATTGAATCAATAGTATTAATCTTTAAAACCTAATTGTTCAATAAGTGCCTGAACTCACAAATAAGCAAAATGCACTACATAGCTTGTAGTTTTTTTTCTCGCCAAAGACCCCACTTGTTTGATCTCTGCTTTACATTCTGCCAAGTGCTTTCTTAGCATCTTCACGTTATCCTCCAATGAATGACAAAATACAATGAAGTAGTCGATATGAAACAACGTTGACAGATGAGGGCTGTTCTTAAAGGTATCAAAGAGTGCCTGTAGTTTATTTATTAACTCCTAAAATTAAAAAAAAGAAAACTATTTGCAGTTTTTCTAGTTCTTTTTAGAGGATTAGAACGTGTACTTTATAATTTTTAGAACCTGAACACCCTCTTTTAGCCAATGAGGCATTTATATAAAAACATTCTACTGAAAAAATTTAACCAAAATAAACCAAAGATACTTAATTTAGAAATTTACACACTGTCAAACGGCTAAAAATTCATTTCAAACATTATAGCTGTCTATAGATAGGGGGTGGCCAAAAAACAACGTGTTTGTGAAGGGCACACATTTTTATTTTTAATTGAATGATTTCAATGATATCTATGGTCGGTTTTGTATTACAGTGTTGGACATAAAGTTTAGCGCACTGGAAATACATATTAAAAAATTAGTAACAAAGTGCATATTTCAAAAAACTATATAAAAATATTACAAGTAACAGAAAATGCTGTGTACCAATGAATGCCATCCACTAGAACATTTTAATGTCAATAGTTCAGTACTTCGTGTTGAAATGTCCCTTTTGTTGCAGGAAGTAAATGTTTCAATGTTTTAATGATTTTTTTAAATATGTATTTGCAGTGCGCTAAACTTTATGTCCAACACTGTACTATAGACAGATATAATGTAATAGATGTACATATTACTATGCATACACATATTATGTATAGGGGTGGCCAAAAGTCGCTTTACCTAGTTTTAATAATAATAAACACAAAATTCCAAATGATACAGCTTTTATTTAGTCATCGTAGAATAATGATTTCAAAACAAAAACATGAAAACAATTAGGCCTACATCTTATCTTCAATACACAACTTGATTCTTCTCTGAATAAAATGACAGATTCGTCGACACAAGTCTTTATCATTGTTCAGGGCTGCAAATTCTGCAGTAATTCTTTCCTTTAACTCAAGTATGGTTCAAACATTTTGTGAGTAAACGCGTTCTTTCAGGATACCCCACATTAAGTAATCACAAGGAGTCAGGTCCAGTGATCGTGGAGGCCAATCAGTGGTTCCTCTCCTGCCGATCCACATCTCAAAAATGTTATCAAAGAAGTTGCGTAGATTTCTACCAAAATGAGGGGGAGCGCCATCCTGCATCCAAAAGTCGTTATCTGTGTCAAGCTGAGGTACGGCAAAATCACGTAGCATGTCGAGATATCGCTGGGAATTGACCGTTCCATCAGAAGTATGGACCCAGTACACCAATTGAACGTATTCCTCCTCACACACAAATGCCTGGAGAAAGGTTGTTGGTCTCCCATACCAGATAAGGGTTCTCAGTGGAGTAGTAGACAGCATTATGTAAATTAACATGACCATTCAACTTAAATGGAGCTTTGTTGGTCCAAATTATTCTGTCCCTGATGTCAATGTCCTCATCGAGTTGTTGCTGTAACCATTCACAAAATTCTATGTGCCTGTCATAATCATCATCATTCATTTGATGGAGTAAATGAGGTAACCAAATTTTCAACTTAATCTCCTTCATTATTCTATGTAAAATTGTGCATGGTATATGCAACTGCAAACTTTCACAAATTGCAGATGTTGATGGTGCATTTTGATAGAATCTTAACATTTTCTTTATTTTCATTGGTATTCACATTTTTAGGGCCCCCACTTCTTTTCTTGTCAGTTACAGAGCCAGTCTTGTGAAACTTTTTAACCAAAGCATGCATTGATTGTTGTAATGAGGAACATCATTAGGAAACTCTTGTGCAAATGCTGCAGCTGTAGCTGTTGGATTTTTGTTGTGCTTCAACCACTGCTCTAATATAAAAATTTGTTGCTGAAGAATTAATTGTTGTGCCATGCCAATATCGCCAGCAACCATGAACAAAATGATACACGAGAAGCTAGTTTAAGGTTAAATCGAAGGGTAAACGATATAGCTAAAAATAGCACAAACGTCATTCTGTTAAAAGATATGATGTCTCTAAAAATAGCATCCAATTAGAAGATAAGATGTAAATTTAATTATGTTTTTGTTTATAAATCATTTTGAATTTTGTTTATTATTAAAACTAGATAAAGTGTCTTATGGCCACTTGGTAAAGTGACTTATGGCCACCCCTGTATATGAATATAAGTTATAAACATCAATGTTGGTGGGTGAGTTTGTTGTCCAGTGGTTAGAATGCTAGCATGCAAATCAGAATGTCAGGTTTCAATCCTGCTCTGTACTGGTGAGTTTCAAATACCCCAAAACTATTATACAGATGGATGGATGTCCTTCTATTATTGATGTTTATGAAGCATATTTAATTTCTTAAATAAATTAATTTTATTTGGATGAAATATATTTTTATGTTATTTCACCTAGCTTTCAATGTTAAAATAAATATTTGAGAAGGCATCTTTAAATGTTGGTCTAATTTAATCTTCCAACAATCTGAAAGTATTAAATTTTTCTATGACTAAACAATAAAGTGACTAATATTTAAGAAAATATACTGTTAATGATAGAAGTTTTAAAATCTTAATGTATTATTTAATGTTTTTTGACATTGTGTGTGGTTTGATTATATTTTTTAGTTTAATTTACTGCAGTGTACTGCTTATACACATTTTATTATGATATAACATTTTACTGATTGATTTATTCAACTAGGTATGAAGTTAAGCTTTACATGTACATGGTGGGCCATAAAGAATTAAAGCCAAAAATAAATTTGAAAGATAACCATAGAATTTATTTATTCTTTTGTGGCAATGGATTTATGCCAACAGTAAATATTGGACAAAAACCTAGTTTTTTAGGTTCAGTTCTTTATGAGTAAATGTATTGGATTGCTATTTTTAGTTGATTTGTATTAATAAATTTGTACATATTTCATTTTTTAAGATTGAACATGCCGATTGCAGACAATGGAGTTGCTCCGACAGGGCATCCTGCTAGATTTATTGATGGAATAGGTAAGATTTTTTTAAATATTTCTATAGGAGATAAACTGACAATAGCTTATTTATAAGTGTGTCCCTAGAATCAGAGCATTGGTTTTGGACACTATCTGTCTGTGATCTGTGAGATGAATAGAATCTTATTTCTAAAGTGAAATATTATTTTTCTGCTTAATTAACACAAGTACCCTTTTTTGTCATATTGATTAGTTATTTGAAATTGCTTTTTAAAAGAATATGTGCTAAAACCTAACTACTCCATTAGACAAATGTTAGCTAAAATGAACAATACAGTTTGTTGTAATCATTTTATATACACCCCAGTCATTATAAATGCAACAACAACATTTTTTTCTTCAATTTGATTTGGGTTAAATGTTTGCACACTATATGAGAGCATCTTTATTTTGCCCACTTATTGATTGATACCAGCAAATTATATTAGATCACTTTTGAAGATGAAATAATAACATCTGTTAAGAAAATTAAAAAACCATGTATAAAATGTTGTTGCATTTATAACAACTGGGGGTGTATTATATTAATAATAATTTCTAACAGGAATGTACTGTATAATGATATTTGATCATCATATAATATTTTATTGGTATCCATTGCAACAATTGTTAAAGTAAACTGTTTTTCTGAATGGAGATGTTCACTATTTACTGTCATCTGTGGATGGTATTAACTAATCTCTTAATTAATTCCAGACAATAAATTATTGGTATATGTTCTGTCATTTACATTAAGCTTAGAGGCAATCTCAGAAAGTAGAATTCTTTACTAGGATATAAACTAAGAAAAAATAAAGTTTCTGTATCAATCAATGATTTATTACCTTTCATAAATTAACCAGATTTTTTATATTTAATAGATCCTGATGATCCAAATTATCAGAGGCTTCTAATGCGTCCAGCTGAGATTAAGGAAGATGTCAAATTTATGGAGCAACGAAAACGTGTCTCACTCATTCTTAATTCAGAAGCTTTTCGACGAGAGTTGGAATCTATTATTTGTGCTCAGAAGAAATCTGGACCACAGTCATCAAGTCTTTTAGCTTTACAACAGATTTCAGATCTCTTATTGCCGCAAAGCAAATATGGTACTACTCCCGCAAATGCCACTAAAGGTGATTTTTTACTTTAAATCCCCTGTTTTTATTTCTAGACAAGTTTGTTATCTGGAGTTCACAATACATTATTTTCAATTTTGCTATTACATAATATGTCATTTAGTTCAATATTTTTGAGCTCAGTAACAACTGCTTTTTACTATCTGGGTTTACCATGAAACAAAGGGTTAGTATCTTGTGGTCTTTCATCATCACTCAAAATGCTATACATTCTATTATCCGAATTTCTTCTAAAATAAAGAGAAATATCCAATTGCCTATTATATAATATTATTCATTATGTTTTTTTATACAGTTGGAAATTCATCGATTATTGCTATCAATGATTTTCGTGGTGGAGAGTTGGGTTTATATACTAAATGTGAACGCCAGCTTCGTTGTAAATTGGCAGGTGTATATCGAATAGTGGACATGTTTGGGTGGAATACTGGAATTCACAACCATATAACAGTAAGTTTTTATGTTAACCAATAAGAGATTTACACAGCAATACCCTTATTAACATTTTAATTGCTTGTATTTGAGTCTTTTATTACTGAATATTTAGGGTATGCTTTTTGCTAATTTATCTACTGTAAAAGAAATGTTTGATTTATTAAGAAATCTATTATCGTTAGATTTAATTGCAATATGTTTTACTGAACTTGTCCATTTTGAGAACCAATTTGATGTTTACTATAGAATAAGTATAGTCTTTTTTTCTGAAAGTGTCATCATTACTTCTGATAGCTATTTTCATAAACTGTTAAACTTACCCGATTATTATCTTACAATATTTATTTCTAAATTGATTTGATTAATCGTGTCCATTTTGTAGAGATTTGACAACACATTTTCAGTCAGATACAAAGTTCTAGCTTTTGGTTTCCTCTATTCTCGAATTCATTTATTGTATTAATTAAGAATATCTATTGTCTTGACTTGCGATCCCGTTGATGTTGATGATATGTTTGTCAAATACTTCCACTTAGTTGTCTTGCGCAACAATAGAGAGTATAGAAATCTTTGTTGCACCATTCTACAATATTGTTTTTCCATTTCCTTCTTGGCCGACTACATTTATTTTTCCTTCGACCATTCCAAACAGAGTAACTTTGATGAGACGATAGTCTTTCACTAGACAGATATGCTTGAACAGTCCCATTTTGCGTTTCATGATCATCTTGATGATACTGATCCCGGGTTGGATGCGTTGTAAAAATTCAACATTCGTATTGTGATCGAACCAGCGTATGTTAAGCAGTCTACGATAGCATTTCATTTCAGAAGCATCAAGTTTACGAATATCGTTTTTACGGAGGGACCAGGTTTCCGCTGCATACAGAAGCACGCTATACACGCATATATGTAAGATGCTAATTTTGATTAAAGGTTTATGTCCTTACTTTGCCAAATTTTGTTAAAACCATTAAATGCACCCGACGCTAGGCTTATTCTTCTACGGATCTCACGGCTACAATTATTGTCGTAAGTTACCATACTTTCCAGGTAAATGAATTCGTCAACATTTTCAGCCTCGCCATCTACAACTAGCTTTTCGTTTGCCCCTTGCCAAATGAGAGCCTTTATCTAGTTAATGTTTATTTTGAGACCAGCTTTACCAGCATCCATGGTAGCAATGTTAAGACTTTCCCAAAGTTGGTAAAGCTCGCCTCAATGATATCGATGTCATCAGCAAACGTATGACCGTGAATAGCAACACCAACCAAAGTGTCTTGAACCGCTGCATAACTCTTTCCAGATATGTAATGAACATAATAGTGGAGGGGTTGGGTCACTTTTCCTTTCTCCTGCTGTTGCACTGTCATAGATAACCTTGAGCATTTTCATGATATTGCTTTCAAAACCACAGGACTTCAGGATTGCCCAGATTGACTCATGGGTGACATTGTCAAAAGCCTTAGTGAAGTGGATAAAGCAGTTGTACAGCAGTTTTTGGATGTGAGTTTCAGCAATTAGTCTGAGTGTAAGTATTTGTTGGATGGTACTTCTGTCTTTTCTAAACCAGCTTGTTCTTACGCTAGATATGTGTATTACATTGTTTAAAATGATGATCATGACAATTTTCCCATTAAACCGAGATTATAATAATTCATGCTAATTTGAGAAGTAAAGAGAATTTTTTTAAATTTGAAAGTGTCTTTTCGGTTAGTAGGTATATTAATTAGTATGTCAATAAAATATGTGAAAAATAAACAACTTTAAATTATTTACAAAGATCGAAAACTGATTTGTACCATCTTACAATTAAAGGTTTTCTCTAATTTTATTGTTTCGAAATCAGTTACCTCAACCTACTACAATTACTAAAAGTCTCATTCGTCAGTAGTTTTGTTATTACAAATACATTGGCGATAGAATAACGTCTATTTTTATACATTTTGAGCAATGAGTAGGTAGTATGGAATTTTACTGAGTTACCGAAGAAATTACATTTTTAAAGTTAACTAAAAGTTACCTTTATAGTAGTTACCTATACAAATAAGGCATATAAATAAATGAAATAAGATTGGCAAAAAACAAAAATGTTAGCTCTCATCATCATCTCCTTTTATTTTTAAAGGTCGGTTTAATTTCCTCGCCGACCCTCATTCTTTCCAACTGGCCGCACCACTTTTTCAGCACTTTCTATCTTCATGATTTCCTATCTTTAATCCGACATTCTCTCTCTGCCAATATTGTAAGAATTTATGGAGCAAGATTTGCTGACCGGTTGTGAGGTCAACACACTTTTAAGTCTTGGTTAGAATAACCTTTATGGAAGGCAGCATAATCCCCACCCCTCATAACCAAACCCCTTCGGTTTTATGGGGCCGACGGATTCGCCAGTTATACATAGATGGGTATTGTAGTCATTGTGTGCATATTATGCATAAGTGTTAGGTGGGACTTCCTAAACCCACACACGACACGCCATCCACCACTAACAAATTTCAAAATCTTAAAATAGATATAGTTAGCTATCAGTTTGGACGATACAACTACGAGTATTATGCATAGATAAATAATAAATGTATAATACCTTGTGGTTCAATATTAGTTTGCAATTCATAGGTGCTAAACAATCAGCATAATAATTTAAATCCCTTCTTTCCTTTAGTAGAGTTATTAGCTCTTATAAGTTATAAAATCTTTTTTTAATATTTGTTAGAGCTATACCAAACTCAAACGATAGCAGCTAGCTACATAATAGTCAGTGCATATTTAGTTTATTTTTTAATTTAGGAGAACTAACCACTAAATCTAAACTAGGATATTTATATCGAGTAGTCATTTAGATTAGTAACATACTGTCTCTCTGAACTAGTGTTTAGTGAAAGGTGTATTTACCTTTTTCGTTAAATGTTAACATAATCAATAACTAGGGTAAATGAATGCATAGTGCTGCTTCATGTTAAATTTGCCGACTAATTTTATTTATTGCAAAATGTATGGATAACGACGGAGATATGTTACATGGTCTGGGATCGTCGGTTTGTATTACGTAAAATATATTTCATAATCTTTTTTTTGTACAGCAGTTCCAAGTCCATTGAATGACGTATTCTATTGTTTAATTTTATGACTCATTTTGTTAAGTCGGCACTTACATTTCATATGACTTATATCCACAATACATGTATAAGGTCAGTTTTATGTTACTTCGTCGTACGGTTTTGACGTACAGTAGTGCATGTTTTATGTAGCTGCATAAATAATTTAAAATCATTTTATTGATAACTTTTAATGCCTAAATGTAAGTAGTGATTCATAAAGTATGAGTGTTCCTCTGTCGTTTTTTGAAAGAAATATTGTCAGACTATCCTTGCTACATTATCTACCCTCTTTGTATTTAACTGACTATTCTGTTTTATATGACGATCGATAAGTATAGACGTGGTGATCCATAGCTCTTGTAGTTTGGATACTACTTGTAGATACAATACTTAGCCTAAAAAGAAGTGTGAGGAGAATGGCGATATGATTGTTGGATTAGTCTTTTGAATGCAGTCATACCTTAGAAATAGTTACCTGAAAATGTCTAAAGTGTATTATTCTTAGTCTGAACAAACCTAGACGTTGGCAATATGTCGATTTTCTTTGTTTAAGTGTGTACTTTTTGAGTTTTTAGGGGTCAGGGATGATTTCTCATATTTTTATAATTTTTATATTGCCTTGCTTACGGCTCTATTTTCCAGGAAACAATTTTTATTACCCTGGCTGTATTATTCTTACGATGCATATACCTTATTATTTCGGTTCATTTCTTCGTGAACTATAAATGAGTTGTAAAATTAAATCATTATTGATAAATACAGGAAAAGGTCTTGAAATTTTTGTAGGATGCTCTCCAGTATTTAGTATCTATGATTATTGTAATTATTGTGAGTTCAGATAATTTGTGTACATATTCAGTATTTTTTAGTAAAGTAACTTCATACTAAGTTTCTATTCAAACATATAACTTTAAGTTTGTATCTCATAAGTTGACTTTGAAAAAATTACAAGGAATAAATACGAGACTGCGCTCTCTCATTTAAAAAAAAATTTGACTGGATTTCATTAAAACATAGAATTTAATTGTACTACAGAGTTAGAAGTCCTTTCAAATTTAATATGATGTGTTACATATAACTATTAATCTCTGTAATTTATGATAAAATGTACACTGACTATTTAAAGTAAATTGTTTTTTTAAATAAAAAAATGCATTTCAAACGTTTTTGGACATGGTTCATAGAACCATTTCATTAATTCAATAAATTAAATATAATTCAGAATGATATATATATTAGCAGGAACATCCATCTATATACTAGTTTTGGGGTATTTTCCCCTCATCAGTACAGTGTAGACATAGTAACTGCAGGACCACGAGCTTGCTCACCAACATCGACTAGATAAAGAGAACTAAATCTCAAATCTGGCCATTAAATATACACTGGGTCTCAAAATGAATGGAAATAATATATTTTAATTTTTAAAAAAATCATAAATTTCCAAAGACGTTTATAAAACGTTTTGTTTATTCTAATAATCATTTAGTAGATAGCCCTTAAAAGGGCTGTTTTCGCGTTCTCTGAATGGGGGGGGTCACTAATATC
>JAUYWI010053568.1:0-17516 GCA_034780595.1 Parotoplana pacifica
TATGACCAAGAAATGGTGGGCAGGAACTTCTTCAATAACCTTTCTGAGATCGTTGTAGAAATCTGTTTTCTTGCTGTATGCATATATTTATAGTTAAAAAAGAGTTACTTTTATACATTATTCTGTTGACAAGAATGTCTTCATCGTCCAACAATTTGTAAGTTTTTATAAATCTTCTAGGCAGTTTAAATTGAAAATATGGAAATATAAGAAAAACAAAAGCAGTGCCGTTGGCGAGTCTGTTTCAAAGATCGGCTTACAATCCAACTGCAACGCCACTTACCTAAATGCTAAACATTTGCCATCCAGTTGATTTGTAAATCTGAAGAATTTTGATTCTAGGAAATAAACTTTTAAATGATTCGACTCCTTAATTTTATATATGTATAACAAATAATATCAGGAAATTTGGTAAATTTATTGATATTATCGTCAAAATATGTATTTTCAATTGCGTCATTTTGTACATCAATATTTTCTTAATCTATAATGTATTAAGCACAAATAAAGTTGAGATAGTTCTCTTAAGTAAACAAACTTATTGCTCCTTATTCTACTGTATTAATTTTAAGATAAAAAGATAAGGTGTAATCTGAAGTTGGTGGGGTGCTCATATTTAACAAAAAAAGTTTTTGATTTTATAGCAATGATTAAAATAATCTAACCTTTATAAATATTCATAACTATTTTTAATGGAATTGAAATTATATGGTTTGCTTGTAACAGCATAGTGAATTTATTGGGGAAAAAAATTAAACAGCCGCTTTGTTACAAATATTTTTTATCATACGTGATCAGGACCTAAAAAATTGATAATACTATTTGCAGATAATTTTCTTTTAATTTTTTAGTGGACTTTGTTTTTGCTATTCATAGTTTGACTTTACTACCTGGATTCTTCAAATCACTTGACTTTTTTTTAGAAGTGCATACAGACTTTAATCTAAGTACCTATGATTAATGATCAATATTTAGACTGTCGAATGTTAATTAACCCTTTATCGCCTAAAACATTTTTTACAACGTGGTTGACTAAATGGGGTGCAAATAACCCCAGTAATTTAAAAAATAAATAAAACCCTTATAAGAATCCATATTTCTATCTAGTTGTAATATTTAATAAAAAATATAAATTCCAGTTCATTATATGAGCTAAATTGGTCAAATTCACTATCATTCAACCCTTCTACTCTGCACAAAATTTACTAACGTTATCTCCGCACACCAAACAAAATGTCAGGGTTCAACATAAACGTGTGGATTAAAAATATTACATAGGTACCTTGTAATGTTATTAGGCCACTTTTTTCAAAACTCTGAATTTGTTTGTGTGTCATCCGCTTGCTTGTGCATTGGCGTCGGTCGTAAGGGTCGTTAGCGGTGATATTAGAGCGTAAGGGATTAGGAGTGCCAGAAGCTGCAGTCCTTTGAGTGATCCATCTCGGGCAGTCGCAGAGGTTGTGTTGTTGGGTCTCCTTTTCTTCTTGGCAGTCTGAGCATATGTCATCGTTGTGAAGCCCCACTCTCTTTCTGTAGCTTTTCAGGAGAAGAGAGTGCCCAGTACGATGTCAGGACAATTCTGTGCGGATATGTCTTTGCATCTTTGTTTCTATACTGGGCTGAATTTTCCATTCTGTGTTGTTCTTGGTCCATTGTCCTCCAACGCTTGTTCTGATTTTGTTTTTGACAGTTGCAAGGCTGATGGTGATGTTGTCTTGACTTAGCGTTGCAGCTTCCTTGACCAACCTATCTGCTTCTTCGTTGGTGTCAATTTAGATTTGACTGGGATAGTAAAAGATTTCTCACTTTGGGGACACAAAAGCATTCCAACAGTAGTCTTCCGGAAGTGTGCTAACATCGATGTGCCCCTATTGTCTAGGCAAATGGCGACATTGTTGACATCTGCTTGATTGACTCTCCCCTGAATGGTTTTGTGAGCTTTCTCTCTAAAGATAAATGGGGTCTTCGGCTTCCTTGCAGTCATCGATGAGATTGGGAAAGAGTTTAATGTGTGACGTGTCAGTCTATGATGGAATGGTAGGTGCTTTTAGAAGCATTTCAGATTTGACATCATTGAGCTTCAGGATTGTTAAAGCACTTAAAATCAGGTTCTGCGTCAACTAAAATAATGCATTCTTCAATTACATGCTTCATAACTGTGATACGGGAGGGGTGTTGAGTGCTCCCAGTCGACAATGGGACATTGGTCTATTGGGACACTGTGGTGAGTTGTCTATTAGTCCCTGAGCACTTCTGGAATTATGACCAGCAAGCAACCTAACAGTATGCCATGACTGGCTCTCAAACCGCCCCCCCCGAACTATTGTATGTAGCACTAACTACTCTGCTACTGGCTGTTTGCTTAACTTAATTCTGTCTGATATTTTATAAACAACTTGGTGGGTCAAACTTCAAGTCAAACACTTTATGTATGCACATGAAATAAATAGTTAACAGCAATTAAATTGAGAAATATGTAGGTTCACAGGTAAACATCGAAATGCTATTAGGATGAACTAGTGAAATAAAGTACCACTAGAAATTGAATTACAGTAATTAATTTTGGAATTTAAAGACAGCCATAGCTGAGAATAGTCTAATACATTTATCACACACAAGAGCACTTAATCAATCAAAGTAGCCCTCTTGATTTATAAAGAGTAGGAATCTACTCCTATAGACATTAGTTATTTATTTTCAGAAGAATTTATCCAATCTTAGTTACATCTTCTCTTTATCCTATAAGTAAGTAGACGCCAAGCTATGTGTAATTAAGTGTTCAAAATAATGACAATATATTTAGATAGAGATAAAATTTGTTGACATACAGAGTGAGCAACGGGCGGTCGAAGTGAGTCTGAGGACACCAGGCCGCCAGACGCGTGCTGATCAGAGCGCAAAGCAACAGGGCTGGAATGAATAGACGGCTCCGGGGGCTTCAGCAACCCCAACTGTGTCAGCACATCCGATCCGAGAGCGGTCAAATCGAACCCAGTAGGCAGTGGAATTGAGGGCGAAGTCGTAGAGAGCTAAAACAGGTACGACGATACACCCGGTCAGTCAGTCATCAAGCAGAAACAATATTGTGACCGACTACCTACTTATTAATTCAATATAAAATTTCCAATCCATCACTATGATTATAAATGAAAAGATAATTGAAATCGACTGATTAAATTTCTTATTTTATTATTGTTTTAATTATACAGAACATGTACATTTATACAGTGTGCCTTGTCTTATAATTGAATAAAAAGAGCATGTTTTTTAATCAAATAAATTACCAATAATTAATTGTCGAAATTATATTTGATAAACTTGATTGATGATCAACCAACAAAAGTGGAAAGTTACTAAAGGGGAAAATAGGAGACCAAAATTCTGTTTATGAAAACTTATATACAGCAAAAAACATGTGTTGTTCACTAGGTTTAAAAGTATCTAGATAAATTAAAGTGCAAACAAATAAGATGAGATCAATGTATGTAAGTACATAACAGATTACTGGCAGTTGCGTAATGGGGTCCTCTTTGTCTCTATTATGTTCATCGATCGGACGCCATTACAGCAGTATCGGTGGTGCAGTATTACTGTCATAAAGATTGGTTAATGTAAGCTATCTCATGTTTTTTAATGTTTGGTTACTTACCTAGTTATTGTCATGGTTTGTGAATTATGCTTTTCATACCATGTTAGTGAATATGTGTTTGTATATCTTCTTGTAGATATGATCTGACATTTTCTATTTAATAAATAATAGTCAGAAAAGTGGGTTTTCTTCAGTCTTCATTGTGGATGGAAACAGTATTTCTTTGAAGTAAAAAAAACAAAAAACATGATACAGGTGAAAGTTTTGCATGTTGTTACATACTTCATCTTACAATTGAGACAGTCAACCTAAGGAATAATTCATTAGAAGAATAACAATTCTCCCTCTGAGAAAGGAAAATAGGTGATGAGGTACGACTTTTGTTTTCCCACTGAGAAGAATGTTGATAAGTTAATTTCGTTCATTCGAGTTCATCGCTCATGTTTCTTTCACAACAGTAGCTGCTGATGTACGATGTTATTTAAAAACTTCTACTGCGTAACCTTGTAAACAAATACACAGAAAGAAAGATGATCGTGGACATTTATGAACTAACCGAACGGGTGCGGACAAGAACAAGTTAAATAATAATACAAAATAAAATCAAACAAATTTATCGAAACTGTGTTAGTAAAAGCCCAGTTTCCAGCAAATGTCATGGGGTAGTTAAAAATGGTATATTTTGAGTCTCTCTTTTAAAATATAAACTCGTACCATTTTTTAAATGGGCGGACTTTCCAAAACATCAAACCTGCAGAGCAACGACTCATTTCATCTGGTCGCATTATATTACGTTGTAGAAGTTATATCCACGGGTTCAAATATGGCCTCTTGACTGGCATATCGAAATTAAACCATTTAAGAATCCATAGATTAACAAAATAGAATTAATCAACTTCCATTTCTTTATTCATCAAGTTTTAAGAACATTTTATAGATTTATTATTATCAGACAAATCAACAGTGAGCAGATTTTGTGAAACAAAGCCATTAAATAACCACCATAAAATTTCAATATAGGTACAATTTATCGATTTAGTGCTACGTAGATTTATGTAATAAAATATGAACAATTTTTTAACTAAACATCTACGTCAGTATACTTATAATGCACATAGAGATAGAGGGAGAGAGAGAAAGAGTAACCCCGTGTAGTCTAAAAAGATAGATAACATATATGCCTCAATGAACTAAAAGTTTTCAAATAAATATTGGTAATGAAAATGATCACATTTCCAGCACCAACACACTAAGTATTAAAATAAAAATACCCCTGCGCTTGTAACAACGAAAGTTGCGTGGATCTCAGCTTGTATGTATGTGTGTGTAGGCGGATTCATAGCGTGATTGAGGTGGCATAAACCCGTCACGGCAGGTCATTTAGTGTGATCTCTGACTATGAAGACCTAATAGATGATCTAGTTGGTCAAATCGGTGAAGTTCATTAAAACTATAAAGTTAATAGGTATTAAAAAACAAACTACTCACTAAACTTACACTCACAGATCCACTAATATATAAATACAAACAAAACAAAATAAATCATTGACAATAAAATTGTTATGGGTATGTACCAAGCAAATCCAAATGCATGTATAATAAATTGTAGGTAGATATTGTCATTGTAGTAAGATGCCACACATGGTAAGACACCTTTGTGGTTTACTTATTGCTATCCTGAACTAGTTTTAAAACGTACAATTTTCAGAGTAGTCTGGACCACAATTTTCATGTTATAAGAATACTTAAATAACCAGAAAGCTAATCAACGGGCCGTTATATAGAGAATTATACAAAGGACCTCTAGCCTTCCTAGCAGATTAAGATGGACATCATTTAAAAATGAGTAATGACAATAATAACAAGAAAATAAGACTAAGAACAACAAACAATAGATCATCAAAATCTACTGACCTGCTTCAATTTAGCCAACAAAGCTGAGTGAGCTGATAAAGAATTATGTGTGAAACCATTGGTCAAACTGTGATCCCCAGAATTAAGCGGAGCATATGGAATACAATTTGCCTGAGAAGTACTGGCAAGTCGACGTATTTTCTCCTGTTGCTCTTGTTGTGAATGCAAAAAGTTGGTGTATTCAGCCAAATGATCCTCAAGTCCATTAACAATAGATTGGTTAGGTATACCTTTCTTCTGGCCAGCAATAGAGGACAAGAAAGCTGGGGACGACTTAAAGTCACTGGAACTCTGCTCAGTAAGCTGTCGTTTTGAAAGTGATAATCCGGCCGAACCATAGGACTGATTCAAATAGACCTTGGGTTGTGAAGACGGATCGTCAGGTACAACACCGATTGGGTAGTTGTTAACGGATGCCTGTAGGGGAGAATTTCCATTGGTGTCCTTACAGCCAGTAGCATTGGGAAAGAATGAGGCTGCAGAGGAGGCCTGCTGGGAGAATGACTGATGCTTGAGCACAGGCGGCGCTGAAAGAGGAGGTCTCGAGGAAACTGTGGGTGGGGACACTGCTGATACAGCAGCTGTGGTCACAGTAGGAATACGAGAAGCAAAGTTAGTGGACTCAGAGGCCAACAGATTTTGTAACTCCTCATCTGAATAAATCAGAGAGGGATCTGATGAACGTGGAGGTGCCATAATTATTCGCATCTGAGATTGTTTGGAACGTCGACCCAACTTAGAACCTAAAACGGAAAAAATGAGACATTCATAATTTAGAACCTTTTCAACGTGACGAGTAAATCATTAAAGCTTTTGAAAATGTTTGAGAGTAATCAAATGCAAAACACAGAGGACTGTCTAGAATTTTATACAAAAAGATTTTCTCACTTTCTTTTTGTTCTATTTTTCTCTTAATTATTACTTCTTTTCTAAAGGTTTAATGTAAAAAAACTTTGAATTAAAATAATAGAGATAAAAATTTAATTACCAAAGTACTAACAATCTCATGTATTCGTACAGTCAATAAGACAGCAGCTGTGATCCTCATTATCACCAACATTTTCTTCCAAATCATAATTTACAACATGTAGAATTTTAAAAAAATCAACAAAAATAAAATGTTGTTAAATTAAATATAACATTTAAAACACTTCGCAGAACGATTTCAAAAGATGAACTATAGTGATAGTAATTTTTCAACGTTTATAATTGCGGAATAAACTAAGCACGTTCGTTATTATTTGGTTTAAAACCAGTAAATATAATTCATTTCATTAGCAAATCTAGGAATGCATCTCCATTATCTGAACTATCATGTGATCGTGATGCAAATATAATGCTAAGACACGCCATCTATACACAGGCAATGGCATTAGTTAAAAGAAAGCAACAGAAACAATATGTGGACATCCTTAATTCTGGAATTTTAATAAAACTCGCCAAATGTAACTTAAAAGATTAAGGATTTCTTCTGAGAAAAATAGAATTCAAACCTTCTTAAATCCTTGTTCGTTGTCAGCAACCAATTGTGTTTTTCCAATTATTCATTATATAACATAACCATTAATGAAACATCTTTCAATTGATTTACTATCGTTGTATTATACATTATAAAAAAAAGCTTGTACTCTAAACTGTCTCAGGCATTTCAAAATACCTATGTATTATCTATATATTATATTAAATTATTCTAGGTTAAACAAATATGGCTAACCACATGATAACAACTAGGACTATATCAAACCAACTAAACATTGAGAAGCCAGTCAGCTCATCTGCTGTGAATTGCACCAGTAGTTTAATATAGAATCATAGTCTAGCCCTCAATTCATTAATATGTAGTTTGTCATCAAACCAAATCACAACAAAAGTTTGCTTGAATTTGTAAAAACCAAATTCAGTTATTACATCTATGTACATGTTGACCTATATCGATAAACTGGCACACTTCAACCACCACTATAAATTAATGTCAACAATGTAATTTTGAAGATAAGATTGACAAAAGCGCTTGAAACATAATTTGAAAGAGCATGGACAACTAGACATGAAAGAAAACTCACTTGATAATTTAACAACAACACTTCTTATCGTAAATATATAATGCGCTTTTCTAGGTGGACCCAATTAGATCAATAAAATTGATAAATAGATTGGTCACTTGAGTCAAATGAGTGAAAAAATTTAAACTGATAATTACACAAACTACAGTATAGTCCAATGCTTTAAAGTTCAAGCATAAAAGGTACATACTAATATGTAAATAAATTTCACTTAAAAAATCAATTATTCACTTAATATGCAGTCTTACTCGAATAACAGTAACAAAAGCCATTTAGTTTAATGAACTGAATTGAATGACAACTACACAGTCATGATAAGAAGACTAGCGTAAAGCGAAAGGGAAAAAATCTAACAACAAAAGAGAATCAATTAAATGTAATAATTACAAAAAAACAATTTCTGCTAGGCATATGTCAACTAAGTCAATGATTTTATTTTAGCATTCATCTCTTTAGAAGATGTATCTGTCTCTTTGTTATTGTTTTTTTATTTCCAAAAAAGTTCACTGCTTTAAAAAAATATTTGATTTGTAGTTTGTCAATAACTCTTGGTTTCGCGTTTAGAAAATGTTGTACTCTGTTTATAAAAATATATTTAACATGCATCGAGAATTAGCAATTTTATTGATAAAATTAATGTAGCTGAAGGTCTAAAAAAATCAATAAAAACACCTGGTTTATTGAGGTACATCTTCACAAATGATCCTCTTGGCTACAGCAAGTAAATAAATAAAGAGGAAATGTTTTCTATTAAGTTTATTATTCAGATGGCAGCTTAAAATGTCATGTAAGAAAAAATTATCATATAAAGAGTGAGAACTCATCCTGCGTCGATGTATCGTCGGAAGTAGAGGCAACAAAAACCAGACAGGTAGTTCTCATGTACTATCTCCATAAGCTAATCTGTGCAAGCTCCACTTTTGTCTGATTCTATGAGGCAAAAACAATGAGACCAACAAGGCTAATCCACTAGAAAGTCAGCTGACTCAATTTGCATAATTTTATCTTTCAGAATTCCTGAGCAAGCATGAAATATTATATATCACCATTTAATGAGAACAATCTAAGATTTTTGAGATCCCATCTCTCTAAAGGGTGTCGACAATGTTTTGAGGGTAACAGTTGCTTAAGAGGCGCCTAAACATCCAACAAATTTCCTCGTGTTATACGATGTTACAGGTGAATCAGAAGTATCCCAAGGCAGATATTTATGACAATCTCCAGTTTTATTTCACCTCTCGAACACTTTAGCATAACAAATCATTGATAAAAGTGTTAAAAGGGTACTCAGCACTTTGCAATAATGGAAAACAACTGAAAGAATTCACGTACATTACAATGTCTAGAATAGGAAATAGGTTTGATAAGTTTTCATAGTTTTGTAATATTTTCATAAATTAATGTAGAAACTACAAAAACAATGATCCAGACACAGAAGAAATGCCCACGCCTTCTAAATATAAAACCTTTTAATGAATGAAGGCAAAGAACTCACCTACTTGGTAAGAAGCAATTACATGTTGTCTCTCGAAATAAAAACATAACAAAAGACGCAGGCACAAATAAAAGATCGTACACAACCCAATCCGTATACAATTTTGTGTGCAACCCAAACAAAACGAAACAATAGAAAAATATATAACAAGCTGCAATTATTACAATTAGTGAAGCAAAGTTAGTGCTTCTAAAAAAATAAACATTGCCTGATATTATTCAGATCATAAGTAGTTATAATCATTGAAAAACTAATCCGATTACATAGGCAATAGTTCCCCCAAAACTGTTTTAAAAATCAAACTGCAACATTAGGTCAACAGCATTTCCTTCATTTACTATTATATGAATTAAGGGCACTTATAAATAAAGTGGTGCAGATTGCTGCACAACATTTGCTATAAAAAGTCGAGAAAACACAAAACAATGTCAATAATCATAGACAATAAAACAACTGCAAGGGGTTTGTTTGTACTCACGACGTGAATTTCATCGTACATACTCTAGGCCAAGCCAACATCTACGTTAGCAATAGCTTTGAATAGTGAGAGGTGGTGAGTCAGAAAAATTTATATCCTTGTTAGGGAAGCCATACGCCTACTATTTTGAGGGCATTAGCAAGTTAAACTAGCACACATTATGCTCAATATCAATATGAAAAGCAGCTATGAGTCACTCCAACAATATTGAGGCAATTTTCAGACAAGATGCACTTTCTGGAAATTAACACGAGAAAATAACACATACCTAGGCACCTCTAAATACTGTGCTATCAAATTACCTACAATGAAAATCTACCAGACAGCTTAGAAAAAAAATCAAGATAAACAAACCAAAGCAAACCAATAATTTCTAGGTGTGTCAACAAATCGATATCAATACTCAGAGCAAAAATATAAACAAATTCACTAATTTATTCATCTACATATTCCACACATTGCAATAAAATTACTGTCGTCAGTGACTGATAAAAACAAAGCAAATTTAATTAAAACAAACACCAAAGAGTAATAAACCACAAAACTATAAACAGGAACTCAGTTCATAATAAGATATATTAACAAAAAAACTTTCTATGATATACAATTAAAATCTGGACTGTATGGAACTGCTAATTGTCTTCAATATTGGGCAATTTAATCATCAAGAATAGCACAAGCTATACCCATAATAAAATCAACCAGACATTAGAAGATTTGATCTACTAAAGTTGACCGAATTTAAATGCCTTGAGCAATGCAAACAATCTCACATTAATCAACCAGCAGTTTTAATTATTAATATGTGTATCTCTAGACCATTAAATTACTTATATTGGGTTTCATTGTCTGGATTTAATGTTACTATCGCGCCCCCTTTTATAAATAAATCGACATTAGATATAATTTTATGTCTATGACAATATCAATGACAAGTAAAATAATTGTAGCTGTAGAGAAGTTGCTCCTAATTTATTCATGCTCTGACCATCAACTACTTCATTATAAAGTATACTAGAGCAGTAGTTTAGGTCTAGTAAGAAAATTCTTACGTTGAAATTGAAAACAGCAAAATATTTTTGACGTTCAGTTACAGCTATTGTGCATATGAAAACGCTGGGTTGCACTTTTAATATTTGTTTGTATTAGAAAATTCTAATTACAAAAATAGGCTAATAGCGGTTATTTTCACAGTACAATTAGATCTCTACTCAAAATCAATCAGTAAACAGCATTTATACTATATTTCAGCAAAATTTTAATCACAACTTATTAATATGTGTAAACAAAAACACACACACAAGGATCACCAACAACTGCTAGACACACGACTTATTTTAGTTCGCAAATTCACTAAAAATGGGAAGATCATTTAGGACAGGTAAGAACAAGTACACAAAGACATTCGTCTACCCTATCTAGGCATGCAAGCTTTCTTCTGTTTGCAGCTAGACCTAATTCGGTCGGGTAGATTCAAACCACCACCGAGACAACGGCTAACGATCTATTATCTCGGTAACTACGTAGATCTCACAGTCACGAATCTAAATATATTTAATGACAAACAAAAACTAGAGGTTATATCGATATAATCATTGTATGATATTGTAAATAGCAACTAGATAACTGTCCATGAAACAAATAACTAGTGAGAAAGGTATAAAAAGAAGTTCTTTATAGAGATACAGCACAAAGTACGACATTAATTTTATGAACCAAGTAGGTGAACGAACATCTAGCCAGACTTTCTATACCCCCTATGCTTGCCTGACCGACATTTCAGAGTTGAGTTTATCGTGATCGATATTCTAAAAGTCTACTAAAATTACAGACATATCGAATTGGAGAGAAACACGAAAAGAGAAAACCATAGTGAATAGAAGTGGCGGAGGTATACGCCCGCAGTAATGTATGTATTAAACAGAATATAAATAAACAAAACACGATAAACTCATTTACAAACGAACCAATTTAAGTAGAAACAGAGAACCCGTTCACCAAGCTAAAGCGCCGTCGTTCTAATAACTAAAAAGTACAAAGTCAAGCCAGTGTATGGAACTGCTAAAAATAGTTTTGTCTTCAGTGTTAGAAATCTGAAGTATAATGGCTTTTATTTAGTCTACGTCAATTCCCAATACAACCACCCATCCGCCCACCGAAATTGCGTAGACCTTTCTCTTAACTTTCAACCAGGCGTATGTTCTTCTCAAATTTTGAACGTGAAGCAATAAAACATACCCGCAGAAACTCAATCGCCAACATCTACTGCCTACAGAAATATCTCAAATAGTTGATTATTCTACCTAGCTGACACAATTCGTATGGCTGCCGACTGCAACTATCCCACACAATCGACGTTATACCTAACCAAGTTCATACTTATTTTCAACACCAGATCCAGCAATACAAACAGAGACAGATCAGGATCCGAGACCAAACCAAATAAGTCAACAACCTTGACTGGATTAATTAGAGCGCACTAACAAATTAAATGTGAGCAGTGCCTAAGCGCATTAACTGACAAACTAAAACTGCCTTGCATACTTTAGCCAAGCAATGAATTCCTTTGGGTGAATGTTTTACCAAATTACTGAGTGGTCAGAATGCATTCAAGCAGCCTACTTTTACGGAATTCACCCATTTCTAGCTGTGACGTTCGTCCGACTTTCCTTTTCCTGTCGTGATAAATAATGTCAGTCAGTATATTTTTTCAAATAAGCTAAAAATACACCTAAGATGTATGAAGTTCTACTGCAGTCAAATAATGCTGCCTGAGATAGAAAATTGTTCTAGCTAGAGAATAAATAAAGCTCAATGAAATCAAAATAAATCGTCCATGGCTAAATATGACGATATTCATCTACGTATTTTGAAGGGCGTTTATACACATGTACTTCCTTTTTAAAGCGCGGTAGGGTAGTTTTAAAATTAAATACATTCGAAATTATTATTATATTTTCCACTAAACCTTTTCCAAGAATAAGTGAAAAATAATGCACAGAGTTCATCTCGTACATGTATTATTCTGTTAAATATTTGATCTGACCGGTGAACTAAAATAGGCAAAATCTAGTGTGCACTATGCATAATATCTGTGTATTGCGACCAATTTCACCGTAACTAAAGCTCAAATTTAAAATACTCTTATAGAAATAAGTATTAACCCACATCGCCTTGTCATTCCAACTTTGAAACAAGTCTGCAGTCGACAACGTTGACAAGTGTTACGAGTCGTGGGAGTCATGCAGCATCGGTTAGTACCATTATTACACTGCAGATTGTTCAGAGGGGTGGTGGACGTCACAATACGGCGAAAGAAACCCTAAAAAGAAATCACCCTTATATGTAATTTCTTTGTTCAATATAGAAATAAAAAATCAATAATTATGTACACAAACAATTATTTACCAATTATACAGCACATTGGCACTACATATACTTATTTAAGTGCGTATAAATTTACCTTGCAACCTTCGCATGCAAAAACACCATAATGAACACCGGACGCAATATCGGAACAAACAACACAAGGTTCCTTGTTGCCTGATGACCCAGCAGTTGAACTAACAGGAACTTCACATGAAGTTGTGGGCACCGCACTTAAACCAGAGGACCGTCCACCAGTCTTTTCAGAGTACACAGTTGTCGGAGTGAAATCCGCAGGGGAACACGTTGAGAAATCATCTTCACCGGACAATCCTTCGGATCCACCAGCGCTACAATTCCCCCAAAGTACACCCATATTTTGTGAACTGCTGGGTAGAGAAGCATTTCCCAAAAGCAGAACTTTTGCCAGATGAGAGGTGGTTGGCTGGCGGAGCATATCTGCGTGTATCGGAAGTAAAGTGGCAGAAGAATTTGGCAGGGACATATTGGCATGTGAACTTCCCGAAACCCTTCCGGAGCTTGAGGATACCAACAGTGGAGAGTTAGAAAATTTCCGTTTACGTGAATGACACATCTGATTAGCACTGACTAAAAGTGGTGGTCCAGGAGAATTTGGTGAACAGGGCTGACTCATGTCTGAAATAGATGGCTGTTCATGCTGATTATCATCAGGAAACATGTAAGCAGACAAATCACTCCTAGGTGAATAGAAGTCATTGTTACTGTATGGAGAATATTGCCCACTTATTTTCTCCTGCTTGATATGAGTAGATGGATGGCCATTAGCCTCTCCATTCTGAACAACTACTCCATTTGTAACAGTGTCATGTGGGTCACCTCGTGTAGACATAAACGCAATCGAATTCCAGGCCTAGACAGCCTATAAAATTAAGTAAATTAAAATTAGCACCCATCCTAATGCAATCAATAATAAATACTCTGGATCAAAACATCAAACAAATAAACATATGGACAAGGTTACTAACTAAACAGGGTAGGTTACCTATCATTTTGCATAAGGGTTATGCTACTTTAGCAATATCACAGGATTTACCTAACTGTGATGATACAACCTATATGATTCTTCTTATATATTTTTTTTAAATTATAAATTATATTGAAAACTTGTTGCATAACATTTGAAAACAGTCCAGATTTAAAGTCCTATTTCACAAACAGGTTTTTAGAAATGTATTCCCATCAATATTTATTATGCAATAGTGACCACCTAAATCTAAAGATCTACTTCAGTTAATTGAAGTTTTGGAAAATGTTCTATGGAAATACATCATGGAAAATGAACTGCAATTTGACATCCATACAGTGCATCCACAAAGGTATATTGGATTTGGTTCTGGCTCACACAACCATTTGAACCAAGAAACAATTTACTGGTGAAATGATTACAATGTCAGTTTCCCCTGTTCGATGCACAATGACATGTTTACACAAATATTGCATAAATTTTCTTCAAATCAATCAAGACAGTGAATCTTCCATAAAGTTGAAACATTCTACAACAAGTCACTAAAAAGTCTATTTATGTCTTTTCTTGTACAGCAGTACTGTATTCGAAATTCTTTACCACTCCTGTTGAGTCATTTGTACCATGGTCTGTTTTGATAAATCTTGAAATCATTTTATACCTTTCTGATAAATTGGATTAAGTCAACTTTTGACAAAATGAGTTTATCCTTATTAAATAGAACATACAAAGGAGCTTGCACACAGTTAACAAGTTGTCATTTTTCAAAATTATGGAAAATCACAAGAACTCTGGTGTAAATCAAATAGAAAGCACTGAGTGTCTATTGCTCTAATTTTTGGTAATAAAACTAACAACTACACAAATGGTAGAAGAAATATAATTCTAAAACTAAAGGTATAATATCTCACTAAAGGCTTTGAAACGTTCTTTTTCTAGAAGCATTGTTTCTACACAGTATACCTACCTACCTCAATGATAGCATGGTTCCTAATGAACATGCATGCCAAATTTGAAATAAGACAGACAAAGAATAAATTTTAGACCTGACTTACACTGGTTTGTCAGAAAAGGTATGATTTGATGGATTGACTACTTTTTTTGTAAAGATACCAAACTATCATAATTTGGTTTATTTTAAAATTCATAGTTTAGCAAACATTGCCAATAAAAAAATAATTTTAAAAAAACTGGATAGTTTTAGCTGTATCATTATCATAGTATAACTCACATAATTCTCATTGTATGGATGTTAGTGAATTGTATAATCTTCCTCAAAGTAGGAATACCAGTAATTTTCATAATCATTGCCATAATCTAGCACAGAACTACAGACATTTTTGTGAACAATCATACAGCTTTCATCACACAAGCACCAGTGGCTCTAATAAGCACTCACAATATCCCTTTTGTGTTAACTGTGACAATACCAGTGACTATAATTTTCATGATCATACCTTTAACTATGTATAATTCTATAGATGTACCAATAGAATACAGACCTGCCATCCTCTAAGGATTTCCAATCAGGACAAGTTAACATTTTAGAATCTACCTATGTTATAAAATATATGGTATGCATACATTGTCCAAATGTTAATTCTTTATCATGTGTCTACAGAAATATTGGTAGACAGGCATGAAGAATATAGTCAAAGGTATCTGTATTGTCTAAGTGCAATAAGTAAATATTACACATAATAGTCATTATAAACTGTTCAGTAGCATGCTTGTATTTTTTTAAGTGGAAGCATCCAAAGGTACACACCCTCTCAATTTCAGAACCATTACAGATGTTAGTTTTACTGTTCAATGAAGAATTTGTTTCTGTATGGTTCTTTCAAACTAAAACTGAAAACACATCAGAGTTGCTATGATGAATACAAAGTATCCCTAGCATGTTTGCAGTAAGATATTTGTATAGATAAAGAGAGTCTTTTCATACAATGGTCTGCATAAAGGTCAAACAATTTATATAATAATGAATTATCAGTATTTAAAGGTATTTATATAGAAAGATATATGTGGAATTTCTTAGAATATGATAGAAAGGTATATATTTTTTTAAATTCAGAATTTTAAAATAAGGGGACATTCATCACAAAAGCAGGACAGATAAAACAGACTTCTAAACATGGATTGTCCTGGTGAAACCAGGACACTTGACAGGTCATGGGAATGACTTTTGTAATACTTCACACAATCATTCTAGTCATCTATCACAATTCAATGCATCTATCAGTTAAGAATAGTTGTTTATACCTCTTTGATACTCCCAAAAAATGTGTTGTATCAATTGAAGACCACTCAGAATCATATAACTGAGGAATGTGGAAATTATATCAGATCTAAGATTATTGTGGACATGAAAGCTGAAATATTTAGCATTATGGCCAATGAGGTTACTGAAGAAGAAGTCCCTTTCATAATTAGCTTTTGTGATAAAAATATGTTGATTTTATCAAATGTAACAAACTAGATGCAGCAACTCTTTCTCAGATAATATTCTTGAAACTTGAAGTCTATGAATTAGACTTGGCAAAACTCCATGGAGAAAGCTAGCTAGCTGGCAAGAACAATAAAACAGCTGCTAAATTTACAAGGCAATTTCCACATGCTATTTATATATACAATCACGGCAATTGAATTAAGACCACAAACAAAACTATGTACCTAGACGCTTTATTGATTGATTTTCATTGTAGACTCCAACAAATGCTCTGATTGGTTAATACTAATCTACCAATGAGTAATGCTTTATTAATTACAACATTTTCATGCTATCTGCTGCATTCAGTTGTTATCTCATCACAAAATATCAACATTTGCTGGTTATTCTTATTTACTACTAAGTCTTCATGCTTTGATTCTTCATTTATTAATTATCCAAATGGGTAAAGGAAAGTGTTTATTGAATACAATGTGTGCACAAATATTAGCATATCACAATGTTGGCAAACCGGAAAGAAACATAGCGAATTTAATGGATTGTTCTAAGAGTGCAGTACATCAAACAATTGTAAAATTTCAACATCTGGAAAGTTCACAAATGATTACAAAGGGCGTAAGCGTATTACAACAGCAAGAGATGACAGGCTGATTCGATGATTATTGACTGCAAATCCTCTAATGTGTGCAACTACAATAAAAAATGTACTTCAAGGAAAATTTCCTCAAAGTACCACATTACTTGTTTCCAATCAGCTTCAGTCCAATGAATATGAATATGGGCAAAATCCATGCGACTTCTTTTCATTTTAGGTGTCAATTGTGGCTTTCTGGTGGGTTTGTAGGACTGTAGACCATATGATTTAAGACGATTTCTAACTGTTCTAACCGAAATGTTGACATCAAATGATGTCAACATTTCAGTTAGAACTGTTAGAAATCGTCTTAAATCAAATGATGTCAACATTTCGGTTAGAACTGTTAGAAATCGTCTTAAATCATATGGTCTACAGTCCTACAAACCCGCCAGAAAGCCACGATTGACACCTAAAATGAAAAGAAGTCGCATGGATTTTGCCCGTATTCATATTCATTGGACTGAAGCTGATTGGAAACGAGTAATGTGGTCTGACGAGAGCAGTGTTGAACAATTTGGC